>JAANBC010000427.1:0-28195 GCA_014621405.1 Stylonectria norvegica | reverse complement strand
AGTTGACCAGGCATCGGTGGCGGAGGAGGTGGTGGGGGAGGAGGAGGCGGCGGAGGAGGCGCTGAAGTGCTGGTGACTTCAATCTTGGGAGTGTCACTCTCTCTAGGAGAAGTGATGGGTGAAGATGACTCTATGCTGGGATGGGAGGGATCTGTTGCTGTTTCTTCGCCATCGTCCGAGTCGCTTGCGTCGTATCTCTTTACTCGAGAGCCAATCTCTCCCACTAGACCAGCCTGTTGCCTTGGGTCAATAGTCGGGCGCTTCATCTGGATTATTCGAGGAGTCTCGTATATGACTCCATCATCACCCTCCGTCTCTTCGCCTTCCTCGACCAAGTCGCCCTCAACACCGATGCGAGAGCCAACGGGTTTTCGAGGAATCTTGGTCGAGCGATTGATACTCCCTAAAACGCTGTTCGTGAAATCCCGAGGCGGCGTACCTCCCCCAGGAGGTGTGCCAGGCTCTCCCTCCATCTCCTCTCGGAGGGCGCGGAGACGATCCGAGGGACCGACCGCGTCTCCCCATACTCGGCCTTCGAGTTTATACTGAGTCTTCTGCCTCTCGATCTGCATCTGAAGACGTTCCATGAGTCGATCGCGATCAAGAATACCCTGCGCCCTAGCCGGATCCTCGTGTAGAACTGTCTTGCTGTTGCTATTGCTCTTCACAGCATTCGATGCAGCAACGTCTTGAGCATCTCGCAGCATAAGATAAAGCTCTCTCGTCTCTAGCTCGTTCCGTTGCGCTTCCTTGGTTCTCAGAGTTTGTATGCTGTCCAACTCGGCCTTGAGTCCATCTGCCTGCCGCCGCTGAGCTTCAATAAACCGAGATTGCTCATCCAGTTGCTTCTGAAGTTTTGCGACCAGCCCATCCGCACCAAGCTCTAGCCTGGCACGCATTTCATCGCGCTCTGCCATAGCAGCCTCGGCTATCTGCCGTGACTCGAGGGATTCATCCTGGGCTTGTCTAGCCTCTGAATCTGTATGCAGCTTATCAAGTAGACTCTGAACAGTAAAGTTGAGACTCTGCTTGAAGTCCATGTTGGGCAACCGCCTGTCCATGGCGACGTAACTCAGCATGCCATCAACAAGTTGAAACATTCGTAATCGTTCCTCGCCATCGTTGGCCCGGATGAGCATCAGGTGCTGGAGTGCAGAAACAAAGTAATCCTGCGTTTTCGTACCTTGGAGTCGTTGTTGAATGGCGTCGGCAATCTGTACGGGGTCGGACAGGTCCTTGACGTCTCCCTCAACGTTATCTTTGATACTGCTGTTTTCCATCTCCAGCATATCCTCATAGTCGATAGCCTCGTTACCTCGGAACCGCTCGATCTGCTTGTCTAGGAGTTCGTACTGAAACGCCTCCATCTTGGTCAAGATGCGCTTGATCCCGCATGCCGTGAACTGGGCTCGAATATGCACTCTCAACTGCAGGTCCTTCTCAGGAGAGTCGACCATCATGTTGATTAAGAATAGCGTAGCAACAGCATATTCCATGAGTAGGTTCTCCATTCCGATACCACCAGTTCTGAGTTCTTCGCTGGCGCCCACCAGACTGCCCATCTTTCCACGGCCGTCGACAGTAACTTCGACGAGTCGCATCCAAGAATCGAATCGTCCATTTTCGCCAGACTGTGTCTTGACCTCGTCCAAAGCCTGTATCACCTTGAGGTGTCCCTCACCATTTTCACCCCAGGTACACAGGAAGGTGAGGATTTCGCTGACAAGTTTTCGTGCGGTGAGTCGCGGAGAGATGAGGCAGGTTGCCAGCGCGACAAGAACCTTTTGGTGACCCAAAGCATCGTCGGCACCGAACTTGTTGTTCATCAACGCCTTGATACATTTGATGATGTCGTATTCGCGGTCGAGGTTCCTGTCGATGCGAGCGTTGTTGTCTTGTACTGGGCCTGTGGCTGCCTTGCGGTTGATCTTAAGTAGCAAGGTGACCAAGGCGACTTGGCCTTGACACTCGACGAATCGCTTGACCCATCCGATCTGTTGGGTTCTCAAGTTGACCTCCAAGCTTCCCATCCCTTTGGTATCTAGCCTGTCCTCCATGACCCGTCGCACATACCATTCGGGGGTCCCCTCCTCGTCGGAGTTTGCCGTGAGGTCGGGGGTGGCATACTGGTTTGGCCGGGCCGTCTGTCTGCGTTTCTGCTCACCCTGCCACTCGGTAAGTCGGTCCTGGTATAGTAGCGTCCACTTCTTCTGGGATGGATAGCCCATCATCTGCCGCCTGGCTTGCTCGGGTAAGTTGTGCCATCCTCGTTTCTGCATCAACTGCATGAACATGTGCTCCACCACGTTGTCGTCGTCGGGTTTTGGAAAGTAGAAGCCATCGTGGCCGGTGGGTCCGGGGGCAGAACTCTTGGTAAACCGATGAGAATCCCGATGCGACTGTTGAGAGTTGTAGGAGCTCTGAGAAGATGCACTAGGGAGAACTGTGTGTGATGAGCGATTCGTCCCGGGGTCAAGGTAATTGGCGTAGCTACCTGAGTGTATGCTGAGGTTATCGGCGGACGTCCGACCGTTAGACGTCATGTAGGAATCGTAACGCATGGGATGCGATCCGTTGGTAGAGCTTGCGGTACTTCCTCGCCCAGGACCCTGGCCCCATTGCTGTGCCTGTTGCTGGTACTGGGCTTGACGGCCTGCTGAAGACATGGTATTGCCCCCAGCGCTCCCAGGCGGCCGGTTGGGGTGTGGGCTATTCGACATGTCGAAGTTGGGATACTGATGGAAATCTGCGCCGGCCTTGTTGAGGTGGTGTGGAAGGGGTTCGCGGCGAACGGGCATTTGCTCGCCCTTAGGGAGGTACTCGACGGGGATCGGGGATCGGGAGCCGCTTGGGACGCTGTCGTAGGGGATGGAGGTTATCACACCGGCCATCATGTTGATGCCGCCGTCTGGGGAACCGGATCGATCAATGGAGACGGCAGAAGAGTCTCTCTTGTGGCGCGACGAGCGCGTGCTCATGACGCTGGCGGCATCGAACTGCTCGGGGGGGTATTTCGCGTCGTTGTCGGTATACCGCTTGTCCTTGTGCTTGCTCCGCGAGAAGAGGGAGCGCCCTCCGGAGGACTGCCTCGTCTTGTCGGACATTGTGATGAAATGGCGGCGCGGCCAGAGACGAAGATCGGCACAGGTTTAGATGGAACGGGTCGAGGATGCGAAGTGCTGGCCCAGGGCCGCTCGCATGATGGGAGCAAGAGGATCCTCTGCGGTGGAGGTTGGATGCTGCAGAGTATTCGTATGCGGTTTGGGAAGGGCGAGGGCCGCTGCATGAACCGACGGTGCTTCGAGGTTGAAACCACGAACCTCGTGTCGGGCAGCGTTCGTGAAGCGTCGTCGTCGAGGAGCGTCGTCGGTGATGATTATGCGGGAGCGAAGTCCACGAGGGGGATGGATGGACCCCTGGAGTTCTTAGAGGATAGGTACAGCGGGTGGCTGTTTTTCGAGGCCTGGATGCCAGCTACAGGCGGGTTGGGAATGGCGATTTACGTGGTTAGTGGCTACCTCAGGTAGTCCACTCCACTCCTTTTCTCTCCAGTCTCTCTCGCGGTCTCCTATTATTTCCTTTGTTTACTTTGGATATCGAAGTGCTGAATAGAGTCTTGACATCCCCAATAAGAGCAGAATAGAGGTATCGCGTACTAATAGTTTACTAGCGATGGCTGCCGAATTATTAGCACCGTAGGGAGCGCTCTCCCCAAAACTTGATACTGCGGAATGTCTAGAGAGACACCACTTGCCCGTCTGACACATTCAGGAGAAGCATGGAACATGGTCCTGGGCTTCGAGCGGAATGGCGCCAGCCTCTAATGGTCTTAGGCGCTTACTGGGATTCGTGCCGAGGATGGGGGCTTGGCTATTTTGGGATGGTGTGTATATCGCAGCAATCCTAACGTCCGCAATTACTTTCTACTGATATGATATATCTAATTAGGTAGGTAGATTGGTGAAGTATATATGGATTAAATAGATGACTGTTTGATGCGATCGGTTGCTGCGTGGCTCTTTATATACAACGGGGTAGAGTCTAAACCCCGATGACCTGGCTCCGATTCTTATCAGCCTCTCTCGATGTACTAATCTTGTATGTTTTTGAAACCCCTCTGTATCTTTCAGTCACTTTTCCTTACCCTGACCTCTACTGAAGAGTCCAGACTAAAATCCAATCTCAAAAACCTTACAACAAATGTAGCAATTATAATCAACAGAGGCACTCAGCCGGTGGTTTTCCCCGGAAACACTAACACCGTCCCGGCCGCATGCATCGCCATCGCCCGATGTGGGGTCTAGAAATATCCCCGACAAGACAGCATGAAGAAACACTTGAACATGTTTAAAACATGAAAGATAATTAGCAGTGTAAAAGGGAGACTAGAAATTGCTTTCCCAAGTTTACTGATAAGATTACTCAAATAGTAACTACACAAATCTTCTACAGTATAAGCCTTCTAAACCGCCGCGTGCTCAAGCCCCTTAGCCTAGCGGACGGACGGCTTTTGATAGGCCGGGCCACCAAGGTAGCCCAGCGTCGTCACCCATGATTAGACTTCGCAGCACACCCAAGAAACCATCACCACCGACTTCACCTCGCACCTCGCACCGCACTCACGCTCCTTACCACCACCAGCCGCGCAAGCCATCATGGGCGCAACCATGTCTGTCGTCAAAGTACGAGAACCCCCCTCCCTCTCTCCCACCACCGCCCCCCCATTCCTGGCTCCCTGCTAACCCGCCTTTCCCAGACGCTCATCGCCCCAGCCCTCGTCTCCCTCCTCATCTTCATCATAATCACCTACGTTCTCCTCCCCATCTGGCGGCGCTACCGCTCCCGCTACAGCCAATACCTACCGCTCGACTCCCTCTCCACGCAGACGGCGTCCTGGCGCCAACGCATCACTGCCCGCCTCGTCAGCCTCCTGCCACTGCCGGGGAGCTCAGATCGGAACGCCGTCTTCTCCGGTGGAAGCATACTATCCGACGACGACGATTCCGATGACGGCGAGGAACTCGGCGACGTGCATGACGAGAGTTGGCGTGTCATACGGAGAAGCAACGACGCTGTGCACCCGGATGCACAAAGGCGGCTGAGTAGAGAGTTAGTCACGTCGCAGCAGCTCGAACTGGTTGGTGTCGCGGTACTGACGCCGAATTAGTCTTGAAGAAGGGTTTAGGGACGATAGCGATGAGGAAGAGGAACCTGATCGCCTCACGACCACAACCAATGCGAGAACCTGATATCAAGCGCTTTCCATCTTCACACGTGCACATATGGAGACTGTATGGACGCTTAACCTTATACAACCATCCTGTGCCGATTATCTGTCTGCCCAAAACTCAAGTGTCTACTTAACCGTGTCGCTAAAGCAATGCTGCTACAAAACTTCGCTGAAATCATCCCGCTAGTCTATCATCAAAGAAGCCGCCAACCATTATTCGTTCATCGCCATGGGAACAGCCGTTCGAACCAACTTCCGGCTGCCAACCTTCTCTTCTCCTCATCATCCTGTTTCTTCTTCTTCGCAGCCTCTCTTGCCTCCTCCTTCTCCTGATTTTTCTTCTCGCGCCTTTCTGCCTTCATCTCGAGGCCGTCCAGCCGTAACTGCTTCACCCGGGAACGTTCGGCCTCCAGCCGTGAACGCTCGGCATCCTGGAATATGGCATCCCATTTCTTTTGCCTCCAAGCCCTTGCGTCCTCCTGAATAAGCTTGCTGGCCGTCGTCCGCCCATCTTCTCGGTACTTCTTCACATTAGGCCTGACGATTCGCGTGACGTTATGGTCATCAATCCATTCACGCGCCTCTCTGCTCCTCACTATTACCCTCGACTTGACCTTGGCGCCCTTCTTGTAATCTGACGACTGGCAGAAGCCACATTTGTCTAGAAGGAGATGATCCTGGATGTCATTCATCGCATCCTGCGTTGGAGGCTCCCTCGTCGGTGCAATTGGGTGGGTGCATGCGTGTATTAGGGCGACCCTGCAGAAGGGACATCGTACCTCTCGAGAATACGGGTGCTCCAGCAACATGTACAGACAGTCAGAACCAAGGTGGTGACCGCAAGGCATATAGAGCTTGACCTCCACAGTAGGCTTCCCAAGTATACTCTGGGTGCCGTAGGGGTCGAGGCATCGGCCGCAACCCTTTGGGTTGCGTGAACCATCACGGTGAGGAGATCCGTGGATACGGATAGGAGCATGGGCCGCCCGTTTCTCTTCCTTTTCTTCCCTCTCTCTCCTCGTTTTCCTCTCTTTCCCGCAGCACGACACGCTATCCGCAGGTACAATCGAATCCTTTGATCTAGTATCGTCCTGGGCCTGTGTCCCTGAAGGAAGATCGGCCGGTTTGGACTTGAATGGATTGAGCTTTCTTGTACGAGCATGCGTCGACGGTGGCGGAAGAGGCGACTCTTCAGGAAGGGGCAGCTGTTTCGAGTCTGAAAGCTTTTGGTCTAGTTTCTTGTTCTCCCGTTCAACCATATAGCGGGTACTCATGTCTAGCAATGTTAACATGGCCATGTTGACAGCTGAGTGGCGGTTCTGGGTGAGGGATGGCTAGTCGAGACGACGGGGAGATCGCGGGCTTTGATGGAGCGATAATGAATGCAAATGGTACCGATGCGTGGCGAAGTATCAACTATTGACGGTGTATCAATGGTGGAATGGATGTTGAAAGCTGAAGAAGTCAAGCTTGGGTCAGAGAAGGGCAGACGGGGGGTGTTCGCTGGGACATGAGAGGGTGCTGCTTCCCTGTTAAGTGTCCATCCATCCCATGATTGGGAACGAGCCTCCCATGAATTATGATCATGATGGCTGCTTAGCAACCCAATCACTCTTGAACGTTCACTGAACGTTCCCTTAAGAAAGCAGGGAGGTAGCTGAGTTAGAATCTCTCTTGGGAGTAGGTCCGGTGTTGCAGGTCCAAGTCAAGGAAGTAAACCGCATCCATGGATATTGGAGCACGGATAATGAGATATATTAAGCATGATACTACGAATGCACAACATATAGCAATGGCCTAGAAAGTGCAGAGATACGAAGTATACTAACTAGTAGTACATCCGTTATTCTCTACGTATTTCAGTCCTCTATGATTAACGAAAAGCATTCCCGCTTCAAATGCAGAGCGTTAACTCTGTATAAGTCTTCCCGCCAACCATGCCCCACCAATGGCACCCTCCCACCTCCCCTCAACACCATCACCACCCACTCCCATCATCACCACCACCATCGCAACTCACAAACACTACACTCTCCACGCCAGGTTTACGCCACGCCCTCGCCTTCCAAGATGCGGTTCCGCACCGAACTCAAAAACATCCGCACCTTCGCCAGTGAGTCCTCCACCAATCAATCTCTCCCCCCGTCGCGTAACTAAGAGCTAACCACATCCCCAACGGCAAGAACTCACCGCGGCGCTGTCCTCGCTCGAGAAGATCGCCTGGGTGCGCTTGAGCGATGACACGGCGCGTTTCACCGTCATCCCCGACATGGGCTCTCAAGTCTGGGCGTAAGGACCCTCTCTCCTCTCGCCATGCGTGAGTCATCGTCTCTCTCGCTGGGGCAACATCGTCGTGAGAGGTGCCGAGCGTAATGGCTGACCTGCTCTAAGCTCCTTGGCCATGGATTTCATCTTCGACAACTACCACATCCAATCTGCCGAGGCTTCAAATACCATCAACCTCGAGCTCCCTCTACAACCTCTCCAGCGCGCGCTCAAATCCGCCCTCAACAGCATCTCCGCCTCTCTGCGCCTGACCAAGAAGGACGGCCTACCCGTGCTCTCCATGACTATCACCACCACCACCAACCCCTCAGCCGGGGCTACCGCCGCCGCTAAGCCCTCGGCCACGGACGACCCCTTCGACGACGACGACGACATGTTCCAGCCCGAACACCTCGAGACGTCCCTACGCCGCGAGCACGAAAAGGTCATCACCCAGGACATCCCCGTGCGCGTCCTCCACCCCGAGACCGTCGAGACCATCATGCAGCCCAAAGTCCGCGAGCCCGACGTGCACATCCAACTGCCGCCGCTGCTGCAGCTCAAGGCCATCTCGGACCGCTTCACCAAGCTCGCCCTCGCCTCGAGCCCCACCGCCAAGCGCCCAAGCTAGAGCTCAGCGCCAACATGCACGGCAGCCTGCGGCTGCGCATCGCGACCGAGACGACGGACATTTGCAGCGTGTGGTCGAACCTCGAGAATCCAGAGCTCGACCCGGCACAGCTGGATCGCCCGGTGGAGGACCATCCAAGCACCAAATTCCGAGACGACGGGCCGGGCCGATGGGCTACTGTGAGGGTGGACGGTAAGGATTGGAGTAGGGTGTTGAGTGTTGGTCGGCTTGAGGGAAGGGTGATTGCCTGCTTTGCCGATGACCATGCGTTGATATTGTATGTCTACGTGCCGCAGTACGAGGATGCCACGGCGGAGGATTCTGTTGTCACGGTAAGTCTCTGTTTCCATTTTCGCTTCGCAGGACCAGCTTGACTAATTCTACGCAGTACTATGTGCAATCCTACAGCATGTGATGAGACCATGGTGCCACGATTCAAATTTGTCCAGGCGTTGGGGTGTAAAAAAAGTCAAGATAAGGATACTCGGTTGTTTCCAGGAGTTTACAGGATACAAGTTTGCTATAATTATACGCGTGAATGGCGCGGACGTTGTTCATACCACGGTACATTCAGGGCATGGCTATGCTGAAATATATCAGCTGGAACAATAATTCCAATCAAAGTACTATGTTTTACAGCCAAAATCTTGACCATTTCGTGTGGTAAGTATGAACTCGGTATGAACTCTCAGTGCCTTATTATTAAAACGACAGGATACCGCTATCCATCAATATGTCAATTTGCCCTCAAGCAAAACCCCCCGCTTTCAAAAGTGTACAGTCAAGTCGCCCTCGAGCCCAGTCTTCCGACACGGCACGCCAGGGCGACCAGCGAGAAGCCCCCTATTACAATATGATACTCTAGGCAGTGGTCTATAAATACAAAAAAGCCATGTAAATTCCATGACGATTTCCCCTTGAACGCCAAATGATGGTCAATGCAAAAGAATACGTGTTTCAGTAATGCCCAGTGAAACGAAATTATTTGGCCATGACGTCGATATAACGACCGCCCTTGCGAGCTTTCTTCTGGCCAGGCTTGCGAGGAGCCGCGGCGCTGAGGAGGTCGTCGATGCTGCTGGCGTTGCTCATGCTAGTTGTTGGCCGGCTCGGAGGCCCCGCTGAGCTGGAGTTGGAGACGGACCGCATCATAGTCGGTGCCGCCAAGCTTTCCATCGACGGGGCCTTGGACAGCTCGGGAGTCCCTGCGCGCATGCGGGGAGGCATGAGAGGTGGCGGCGCGCTGTTGCTGCTGTGTAGCGGCGGAGGCATGGCATGAGGTGGTGGAGGGGTTCCGGAGGAGACGGATCGGGGGCCGGCGCGCGGCGGCGGCGGCGTCGCTGTCTTAGGGGCTGTATTTTCGGCGCCGTCCTTTTTGTTAATCCAGCGCTTCAGTTCAGGGTCGTACACGAAGCTGCTGGCCTCGCCAAGTTTGGCCTTGATGGGCTTGTTGGGTGATGCTTCGCCCGGAGAGGGAGATTCTGGTTTCTTGCCTCCCCCAAACCATCCACCGAAACCCCAGCCCTTCTTGGTACCCTGTTGAGTAGCAGCAGCACGTTTTGCTAAGCAAATGTCAGTCATTCATCTTGGAAATTTATGCATAACAATAACTTACCATCTTCTTCAGCCGCCTTCCGGAACATCTCCTCATTCTCCCGGTCCTTGTCCGACTTGGCATTTGTGTTGGAACTGGGGTTGGAATTGTTATTAAAGTTCGGCGTCGATCCGAAGCCATCATCGTAATCATCATCCATGAAGCTCTTCTTCTTTTTGGGTTGTGCTGCATTGGTGTCTTCTTCATCCGGTGGCTCCGAATCATAAACTGGTGGCTCATAACCATATGAGGGCGGCTCGTATCCACCACTTCCACCATCAGCCGGGTCATCGTGGTTTTCAAGCTCGGTGGTATTGGTAACCATATCTGGTGGATTGTATCCATATGCTGGTTGTTGATAGCTCTGACTGAACGGCTCAGCTCGTCTCTCAGGGCTTCCAACAGAGAACGAGGGCATGCTCATGCCGGAAGCTCCAACATCATTATTGATTCCGGACATGTTGGAGGCTCCAGGTATGTTGACAGCTCCTGGTATCCCATATGGCTGGTAACCTCCCGAGGATTGAGATGGAATGATCTTTGCAGGAGACGCCAGTCCAGGCGGTCCAGAAGGTGCGGAATCTTGCTGATAGTTTGACTCGGGTGCGGCGAAAGCGGATGGCGTGTAGCCTCCGTTCATCGCCTTTGGAGGACTTGCGCCTGGGTAACTAGGCTCGTATGAATTTCGTGTAAATTCATTCGAAGTCCGCTCCATCGAGGTGCGTTCTGTCGAGGACCGCCCAGGTGCATACTGAGACGGAGTTTCATATGCGTTTGATGGACCAGGAGCAGAAGCCGCTGAAGGCGCATACTTGGACGCCGCAGCAGTTGCAAGAGGTTGAACAGCAGCTCCCGGTGGGTAGGCCGCTGGTTGGCTACCGTAGATGTCAAAGTTCGAGGTAGAAGGAGAGCGACTCATAGTCGGCGTAGTAGCAATGCGACCGAATGGCCCAGCATCAGGGTCACCGCCCGCCCCAGCACCACCGTTCTCCTGGTCATCCCCAGCAACGAACTTGTTGAATCTATTCCACACACTATCAGAGACCTTGTTCATGCTTGGCTTGGAGATCCAGGAGTTGGTCTCTCCCTTTGGCGCCTGCTTCAGTCTCGTCATGAAGTCTTCAACAGCAGCCTCCAGAAGAATATGATGATAAGGTGACCTCTTGGTCTGCGAAGTAATCGCAGTAGCAAGGGCATCGCAGTATTGCAAAGCCTTATCCCGATAACCATATTCGGCCAAAGTCATGGCATGCTGGAGCTTGTACGCGGCAAGATGTGGTACTCCTGCAGCAGCGGTAGGCCCCCCCGCAAGCGAGAGTCCATATTCATATACCTCGCTAAGTTGAAGAGCTTCAGTCTCCTTTGCGAACTGATCAGATTGTGTGTGATGATCAGACCCGACGAGGACAAAATTAGCCGTTGGGTCGTCTAGACCACCAAAAACGGAGGCGTTCCTGCCAAATAGGAAACAAATGTGGGCAGCCTCTGCTCTTCCGTAGCTAGAAAGCAGATTTCCAAGGGCGTTTAGGCCACGGATGTCGTCGGCGCTTCGATTACTGAGCACAAGGCTGAGTGTTTCCCGCCACTTATCCAGCCCGTCCAGAGTATCCTTAGTAGGACCCGACCCAGATGCAGTAGATACAAGCTGGAGACCAGCTCGGGCATGAACAGGAACAAGCTCATCGACGCAGTCATCGTAGTTGCCGGATAGGATCTTGTAAAGAGCAGCCATGGATTCATTGTTGTGTCCAGGATAGTTGACCTCTTTCCGAACAAATTCCTGGGCAACCTGCTGGTATAGGTCTCCCGAGACAGTGTGAGATATCAACATGGCGTGTCCCCACAGCCGCTTGTCAACAAAAGCCCAAACCGCCTTTTCACGGTCACCATTCAGGAGGTGATGTCGAATTTGGTCCATGGTAGATACATCGGCTCCGTCAGCCTGCATAGAGGTGAAAGACGTGCTCTCAGCTCCTATGCCAGCTGCGCCGGGGAACATGGCATTGCCCTCGGCAATAGGTGTTGAGGCTCCTGGAGAAAGGACTTCTCGTACCGCCTTCTCAACAGCCGGGGTGCCCTCCAATGTCCCATCGAACTCCACGAAAATTCGCAAAATCTTCCACAATAGCAGACGTTCGATGGAACGCTTGGCTTCCAGAGACAGTTGAGCGTGGAAAGAAACGTCCGGAAGGTCTTTCTCCAAAGACTCGATTCCATCAGTCAGCCAAGAAATCGTCTCCTTCTTCTTTGACTTGCCCCTTAGAGGTCCAGGGAATTTTGCCAACCTATCTTGAAGTGGTTCGATCTCCTTAATATTCCGAACTTTCACTTCTCCCAGTGTACGCACAATGGTTGGCACCGCGTGGTTCATTCCGTAGCGCGGTATACTGGCCGGGAACGAGGTAACAAGCGTGCCACCCACGCTCCAGCTGAAGATTGGGACACCCCTCCATCGCTGAAGAGGATCTTTCTCTCGCCCATCCGTAGGCTCCTCCACGGTCATTGACAGAGAGGCGCCACGAATTCGTCTACTTGAGGCGTAGGCGTTGTAAGCAGCGTTTGCTAAAGCTGAAGTGGTGTTTGAATGGGCGGATGACGGGCGTCGTTGATGTCCATAAGACGCCGCCGCCGGCTTATGACGAGACATAGCGCTCGGAGACTGCGTCTGAGCACGAGGAGGGGGCACAAACCCAGGCTGTGCGGGCGGCAAAGCATATGTTACGTGTGGTGCATAGCTGCTTGGGCCGGCCCTTTTTGGGGGCGAGAGAGTCGCTTGACCGGCGTAGCTTGGTGGTGGGGGCGTTTGGCGAGCCCCTTTTGGAGGAGACATAGGGTTGAATCTTGGGTCTGAAGGTGTAACGGGAGCATAGCTAGCGCTCAATGACCTACTTGGAGCGTTCTGGTCCTCTTCTTCGTCAACTTCGCGAGTCGGTGGGAGAGATGAGACTCGATTCAGCCGTGGCTCATATGAGGGAGCAGTTCGGCGTTCTGCTGGGGTTGGCTCTCCGTTCGGTCCAATAGCGCGATTATTCTCGCAATGGGTCAAAGGGCTAGACGTTCTTGGCTGGTGAGGCAAAATTGGCGGCGCTGTAGCTGCGCCAGCTGGTCCATACGATCCCTGTGGTTTTGTAGCAGGAGGCGCAGGGGAATACCGATTGTTGGCCGCCACGGGGGGTACTATATGACCTTGTCCGGGAGCCGGTGAGTATCTAGAAGTGGTGGTGGCCGGTACAGGCATATGCTGTGACGAGGTTTGCAGAGCCGCATAAGGACTGACCCTCTCGGGGGCAACGAGCTCTCCAACGCCTGGTACGTGATGGCTTGTATACTGTTCACTCATTGCCCTAGCCGGTGCTGGTGGAGGAGCCATCGAACTTGCGTGCTGGGGGGGTGCAGCAGCCTGATTGACGGCCATAGGCATCAATGGAGATGGTATGTGAGGCGCATGTCCCATCGGAGGATGGGACTGCGCAGCTGGAGACGGAGCCCTTTGGTTGTGCCTTGATCCTGGACGAGGCCTGGCTGTCATGGGAAGTTCTTCAAAGAAGCTGTCTTTGCTGTGAAGAGCAGGAGCCGGAGGCTTCTGGTGCGCAGGGGGAGCCTGCACACCATGGCTAGAGTTGGGAGGAGAAAGTGTGTTGGTTGGCGGGCTAGCCATGAACATGCTCGTGCTCCTCGGTGGTGGCGCCGGTGCCTGCATCTGCGGTGCTGTAGCTCGCGGAAGTTGTTGCATGCTCGCCCTCTTTCGAGGTTTCACCACCGAAGTAACGAGATCTGATGGTAGATCATACGGCGATTGATAGCCTCCTTTGGATTTATCCGCGAAGCTCTGGACCCGAGCAAGATCAGGTCTTGGCTGACTGGGTGCACCGTACTGCGGTGCTGACCCGAAAGGAGTCGCCGGTACTGAAGCATTGTACATTGAAGCCGGTGAAGCCTGGATGGCCGCTGCTGTGTTAGGGAAGTACGACGAACTAGGTCGCTCCGCCGCTGGGGTCTGGGGAAGATAAGGGTTCGATCCTGAAGGTACTCTGGACGCAGGCGCCGATTGATGGCCTGAAGGAGGGGCTGGTTGAGGCGATGCGATCGGCTCTTCGTTATCATCCAAAAGTCCTTCGTCGTCGCTACCAAAGAATGCAGACGGGTCAACCTCCTTGTTCTCAGTCGTCGAGTCCTCTACAAGGAACTCGAGTTCGTCGTCGTCTTCATCCGCAAAGGCCTCTTCCCACTTTGCTGCCAAGTCCACAGTCGGTGCCTCGTTCTCGGCCGGCTCTGTTGGTGTGTCTTGATCCGGGACAGCATGCGAAGCGTCCCATTCAGGTTGTGCTGCATCAACAGAAGCGTTCTCATCCTCTTCTTGCGTAGCCTCCAGGGCGGAATCTCGCGGGTTAGGCCCTGAACTCAACGCACCCAGCACTTGCATAGTGGATTTGCGTTCCAAGAAAGGCACCGGCGCGCCATTAGGTCCATCCTCTGTCCCAGAAGCTTGAGCGTGGCTGAAAAAGTCGTCCTCAGTGCCGGCCTCATCGTCAAACGAGGTAGCCAGAGTTGCAGCAGCTTCCTTGCTCTCGTGCAACTCGTCTTCTTTCCCGCCATGAGGAATTAAGGGAAGGCCTTCCTCATATCGGGCATCGTGCACTTGTTCCTGGAATCCCTGAATGTCCCCACCTATGGATTTGGATGAAGCATGATGCCTGCTAGGTGCCTTTTCTTCCTCTTCTCGTTCAACTGCACCAGACAGGTACTCTTTGTCGTCGGCATCGTTATCTCTCTCGGCTTCCTCCAAGACATCCAACGCTTGATTCGATGGTAGTGGGTGTTCCGGCCGCACGGCCAGTGGCGGAACAGCGGGAAAGGAGTTGGTTCGGTCTGAAGGAGACATGAACTTGTTGAAAGGATCGGTGTCGGTTCGGGAAAGGTTCCAGTCGCCATCGTCATCGCCGTCGAAGTTGAGGTCGTGTGATACGGTTCGAGCAAACGACATGGAGCTGGAGTGCTGCGAAGCTGGAGCCTTGGTTTTCGATGGTATCGGCGGCTCCGGTTCCGTCGCGTTGGGTGGTAGCTGGGGAGATTGATCCTCGAGCGGCAACTCGGGCGCTGGCTGTACTGCGCCTAGTGAAGTATCGCCAGCATCGTCTTCGCTTTGTAGAGGCAGCGCATGGGCAGTCTCGATATTATAAGAGGGCTCTGTGTCGGCCTGCGATTGTGGTATTTGTTCCGAAGCCTGAATAGGCTGAGCTGGCAATTCCTCGGTGGATGACGTCGCCTGTGTCGCGTCGACCGGAGTCTCGATGGGGGCAGCATCGTTATTATTGGGCATAAATGCCGGGTGCCATGATGAGTTTGGCGACTCAGTAGCCATGTCGATGGCGAGTCAAGCGCGTTGTGCGGCGGAAGAGAAGTCCTGAACAAGCAAACAGCAATACTTGGCGATGGTGTCAGCAAACGTCGCGAGCCTCCGAGGGCTCAAGGGGTAGCGGCCAACAATGAAAGTGGATCCACTGCTCAGGGGCCAGGGACGCGCCGGAGACGCGGGAGAGCGCGGAGGAGACATACTTACTTATTATACAAAAGAATCGAATAAGCCGCGTCACGAGAGGTTGCCCTTCGCCATAGTTCCTGGGTCAGTCGAGTGGAAGATATCGCAGGACGAGAGATGCTGAAGCACAGATCGCAGATGCAAGCTGGCATTTGGCATGTACCAAATTTCCAGGTTGGGGTTAATTTAGGCACGAGGTACGTACTGCAAGCCAGTGCAAGGCAGGCAAGCTCAGCAAGGAAAACCGCTCCGCTCCTGTCATTTCTCGATCGGTCGGTCCCGTCCCGGCGCATAAGCCCCATGTTTATAGGCGCTATGCGGAGTTTAGCCGGCTGGATAATATCACATGCATCCATTGAATGAATTGCATCATTCTATGGATCCTAAACGGAGACGCTTAAACACCCGTCTAATGGCCAAAGAATCCCTGATCCTACTCGTCGACCAAAACATAGTCTTTGCACTCTTTGTCCTTAATCAAGGAACTCGTCAATCACGAGATCGAGTCTTATATGGATGGCATGTTTGATTTTCCTTGAGCTTATTTCAAGGACGCTATAATTGGGTGCATGTTAACTAATAAAACTCGATCATCACCCTTGCATTACTCCTATTATTAGGCTACCTTGTTCTAGAGCTTAAACCCCTGGCAAAATCACTGACCAATTTCTCGTTCGCAGGTGGTTAAAATCGGCCAGCTAATGTACCTAGTTTAGTAAAAGCCTAAGAGGGATACGATCCTTTTTCTTAGGTAACTTACCATCATGTCTTGTCTCCTCGCTGGTAAGAATAATATATTCATGACATCCCCGAAGCGCCAGCCAGCGTGTGAGGATAGGGGATGAAGAGGATCGTCGAGGTTCCTTCGCCCATATCAAGCTTCGTTGTGTTTTGCCGCAATTACTGATCCAGTGCTCCAGCGCCACGAATGGGCTTCGTCTCGATAATTTTCTCAATAGCACCAGCGACCAAACCTACCAATGTTTCAACCTTCTCATTTTGTCGTGGAAATAGCTTGACCATCTGAGTTCCAACCCGCACATACTCTGCTGCGAATACCCCCCATAGCTTCTGTCCCGTCTCGTCAAGACTACCTGGCCGCGGGTAGTATGGATCATTCCGCCAAAATGCCCGAGCAATCGACTCGAAGCCCGTCTCGTTTGCCCTGAAGGTGGCACACCAGTCGTAGTCAAGCATCCATACGGCATGTTCGGCAAGGGGCGTATTGTTGTTGTCGTCCTCTGGTCCTGGTCTCTCCCTTCGGTGTCCTCCCAAAACAAACTCGATGTCCGCGCCATCGATCCGAAGCTGCCAGTGCAGTGTCGCAAGAGCCTCCGCCATAGCTCTCGCGTAGTCTTCACAAGATAGCCCGAGCTCCTCTGCCTGATCCACGTGCATTGCAAAATTGCGAAGGCTGAAGAACTGTGGCTTCCGGCCGCCTTGATCATCACAGGTTTGCCGTCTCTGTCGGCCGAGGTAGATTCGGACAAGGCAGTGCTCCCTGTTCAGCCAGCCTTTGATGTCGCTGCGAGTTTGCAAAAGCCTCGGCGGGGCGTATTTGTCGACGAGAAGCTGTTTGCCCTGGACTGACACTGATGGTATTTTCTCGCTGATCATTGCTCTGCATCGCTGGAATCCAACTGGCAGAAGCGGAAGGATCCCCTCCCATATTCTGTGGTCGTTTTCGACGAAGCCAACGTACCGAGGAACAGAGAGCCGGGAAAGATTGGTGGTGGCGCAGATTAGTGACTGCACCAAGGCCTCGTTCTTGATGTCTCTTCCGGGGCTGGCATCTTCTCTCTTGACCACCAGATGCAAATCGGGGGATGAAGATGAGGGTAGCCGAAAACTTCCCCATACCGAGCCACAGTGCCCAAATCCAATCTGGGAGAGCTTTGGCGGCAAGTCGCCGCTGGAAGTCATAGGTACTGCCTCCAATGTGGTTGCGGCGTCGCTATTGATTATGCCGGGATGTAGGTGGGTATCTGAAATACTGTTCATTGTGTTGAGTTTGTGTTGTATTCAGAAAGCTTGTTTGGGTTGTTTGTAGAATGATGAACGGAGGAAAATAATGAAGGAAGAACGGCGTTGATGCTTTGGCCCATGCCATGGCTGTCTTGCTCTGGCATAAACTTTGGGCCTGTGGTGCCAGGAGCAGAGCGACTCGCCAACTGCATTGAATCCCACCCCCGTCAGCGACACATTGACACATCGACGCAGCTTGCCGCACAAGAAGCCATAGCCTGTCCCAAATCCTGATCTCGATATCTATCTTCGTTTTCGATAGCGGATAAGGCTGAGGGCGTACGAGTATGGCGAAGTAAATATATGGAATGGCTCAGCCCTACGCAGCCTTACAAGCAAGGAAAAGTGCAAGGTCCTGAGCAAACCACCTGTACTATTTCAGGATGCTCTGTCTTCAGTTTTAAACGAACAGATCTATTTATGCCCTCAACGATCTTGGTCGAGAGCTCAGCCTCTTATTGGCCTACGAGTCCCCCGTCTTGGCTTTGCGCTAGTACCGCGGACACAGCCCGGTCGACCGGCGGCCGCGGCCTCCGGGGTAGCGCCGCGGCCTCCAAGCGTCACGACCGCAGAACGAAGGGTTGACGATAACGACATTTCTCATCCCTCTTGGCCTCAGGAAAAGCCTAAGAACCTGCGATGTTCGACTTCACCCAGCCCGTCTTTTCCGTTCATCGCCCCCATCCCCGTCAGAAACGCCCCCGGTGCCACCACATAAAATAAGACCCTGGCACTGCTTCCAGTCTACCGCCACCCCTCTAGAGTCTAGCCTCTATCATGGACGAACTCGACAGCGGTCGCGAAACCCCCGAATCGCCGGCCAATGTGTATGGCTCGGCGACGCAACGGGCTGTGAGTTTCCCGCTGCTCTTGTGCTATGGATCATGATCTTGGAAGTTGGACAAGATAATGCGGACTATTGCTGACTTACACGCTTTCAGTGTGATGTTTGCCGTACCCGCAAGGTACGTTTCGTCCCCTTGCAATGTGATAGCCTTTACGTGCTAGTACATGTAGTCTCGGTAAATACGGCATCTGCCGCGTAGCCGAAGATCCTGCAGCCTTATGCACGACGTACCTGGGCTAACTCAGTATCAGATCCGCTGCGATAGAACCTCGCCTTGCTCCCAGTGCCAACACGCTAAGGTAGACTGCACATATGCTTCTGCGAAGCCTAAGGAGAAGCGGTCTCGCATCTTACTCACCACTCAATAGTGAGTCTCTCTCTTGTCTTGTTAATCTTACACGGGCTCACATGTGGATGTCTTCCCCCCCTGCAGTGAGAAGAAGATCGATCTCCTTGATCGCCGGCTCCAAGGAGTTACTCGGCTTCTGGAAGACCTTACCGTGAACTGGTCTCAGTCAGGCTCTAAGCCATCCAACAACACATCAACGACGGCCAGAACGCCCAAGTCCAACACCTCGACGCCCTATGGCCACGCAACGTTGCCATCGGATTCCGATAGTCCTCTAGTTGAAGGGGAGTCTTCATTGACCGCCCACTCCGTCTTTGCCCATGAATTCCTCCAAGAAGCTGTCCGGACAAGCTCCCTTCAGGACTCTAGTCTGGAGATGGGAGAGACGCTCGGTTCCCTACTCCATATCGTCGATACGCTGAAGAAACAGACACCCTCAACAGAGATGATATATCCCCATGCGAGACCAGTTCAGCGCCATTATGCTCTAAGCTGTGAACTTCCGCCAATCCAGAAAGCTGTAGCGCTCATGAGTGCTGGAAAGTGTAAGTGATTGGTCCGCTTCTCTTTTAATAGTAGAAACAAGCCCTTGCTGATAGGCATGCGGTGTAGCTGTCAGTATAGAGGGTTCTCCTTGGTTCAGCGAGTATGTCTCTATGCAGCGCCTCCCAGACCTTTGTCTTAGCGTGTACTTTTCAGAAGACTATTCCCAGGCCGACTTTATCATTGTCAATGCTGGACTGCACTATCTATTTTCGGATCGGCATGCCCGTGCAGAAGGGGAAGAGAAAGAGGAATGTCTTGAGTGGGCTCACATGTGCCGCGCCAACCTGGAGACGGCTTTAGCCAATCTCCCTTTACATCTTCCTGCTACGTCGGACATGATTCTAGCTCTCATTTTTGGTGTGCGTGGCGTCTTAGCTGACAACTATATGGGGAAAACTGACATTTTGCATAGGCTTTCCATGCCATTGAGGTTTCCAAGCCGTCGCTCTCCTGGACCCTGTCGTCGAAAGCTTCCGAGCTCTGCCAGACCCTGGGTTACCATCGAACCTCGTCTATGACGAATGACAAGCCAAAAGAGACGGGTTATAAGCAACTCCTCTTTTGGTCCGTCTACTACATGGACAAGAGTCTGTCGCTGCGCCTAGGGAGAGCGTCGACCATTCCCGACTGGGATGTGACGGTCCCGCTTCCGACAGTTGGTGATCCAGCCTTCGGTACGCTCTCCGCCTATTTTTGTCTGTGGGTCAGTACTGCAAAGTGCCAAGGCAACATATATGAGATGCTGTATAGCCCCGATTCGATGCTTCAGCCAAATCATGTGCGGCAAGCTCGAGCTCATGCGCTGGTGAATGAGCTACACAAGATAACGAACGAGGCGAACCGAACAAGCGTGGGTTTCTTCCGTCGATTATCTCTCATCATCCATGGATCTCTGCTGACTTTCCACTCTGAAGCAATCCATTATTAGCGATGCACATGGAGTCGTTGGGGAGGATGTTATGGACTTCCTCTCCATGTCCGATAGTGTTCTCCGCCTCTCTCTCCTAACTCTTGTCCATCGAGCAACCCCGCTCCCTTTACCGTCTACTACAACATTCAGTCCAGATTGCATTGATGCTGCAAGAGCCACGCTTCAGAGACACCAAGATTGCATGGCTGTGATGAATAAGATCAGCTCGGGAGCGTCTGCTTACTTTCCATCATATGTACACTGGTAAGTGGGGGAAACTACCAACTTCCTATAGACTCATACCGAAGGGCGGTTGAAAATGTTCCTCATGCTGATCATTTCAGGACGGTTCTTTTTGCTCCTTTCATCCCTTTCATTATTGTATTTTGTCAAGTCATCGAAGCCAAAGACCACACAGACCTGGCCCTGCTACACGCCTTTGTCTCGTCAATGCAGTCAGCGCCAGGTGTGTCGGAGGCGGCTGGGAAGGTGTATCGCCTCTTCCAGGTTCTATACAGTGTGGCGCTTCGCTACGTCGAGTTCCACACCATGGCTCCGCCAACAGAGCAGACACAGGCGAATGCCGTGCTGGATAATTATCTCGCCGAACTCGGCTTTTCGTCAGCCATTCCCGTCGATCAACAACGACAACAACAACAACAACAGCAGCCCCAGCAGATCCCCCAGCAGATGGCTGCTTACGCTCAAATGGGGGGAGACGTTGCAGTGGGCGATGCTATGAAAGACCAGAGAGTAACTAATCCTATGATGTGGATGGGGAATACGGCGCAGCTCGAGGATTGGTTTAATAGCAACCAGCAGATGATTGGTTTACTCCAGGAGCCGAGTTTCGAGTTTCCCGGTGTGTAATAGCGTGATGGATGAGTGCGGGTATGGTCAACGAGTTGTGAATGTGTCATATTAGGAGAGAATAAGGATGAGAGTTTGTGAAAGAAAAGGATATTTGTACACTGTTTATATAGGTAGTGCCGGATAGAGCTGTATGTATGTACTCCTATCTCCAATTAGTAGTAATACGTACTTAGGTATGTGTATCCTTGGGATCTCTATTTGCTTGGTGTTCCTGGTAGTATACCCCGTCACCAGTTAAACAAGCTGAAAATGAATATAAAATAATGGAACAAGGAAAATGGGAGTCTTAGTGAATATCATATTAGTGCTTTTCGAAGTAGGTTACTACTGGTGAACTGAAATGCGGGTGCCTTTTGATTTCCTACTCGCTTGGTGGTTCGATGTGGATGACCGTGATGGGAAGTTCATCGCACAGAGGATGAATTTATATCTTTACCGTGCCACGACGGGACGTTTACGAAAATAAAAATAAACTTCAAGATCTTGCCTTGATTGTAATAATAAGGTATCTTGAAAGGAAAGAAAACATGTGCCGAACTTGATGTTCACGATACATATATATGTTATATCGTGTCTCGAATTAACAAGTTGCTCCACTTAGGGTACATGTATTTAGCTGTCGTTCGGCTGCGGCCCCCTGACGTACGCGTATCACCAAGGTGCCACGCAGCCAATCCCCTGTGACGCGCGGAACAAGAGCCACTGGGCGCAATTAACCTTCCATCCTCTCGACATTGAACGTATCGTCTTCATGCAAAAATCGTGGCGACCACCTTTTCAAAGCTCTTTGATCTGCGCATACAGGTTCCAGGCAAACTCACACAGCGCTTCCACGTCGCGAATACGATCAGGGCTGTGATCGAATGCGAGCCAAGGTCGGAGCGACTCGCCAGCTACATTGAAACCCACCCCCGTCAGCGACACAGCGACGCAGCAACACGGCGACGAAGCATGCCGCAAAAGCAACCGTAGCCTGTCCCCAATCTTGAGCTCGACATCAACATTCGCCCATCGACGGCGGGAGCAGATGCGGGATGCCTCCCTCACCTCCCTATCGACCGTCCGAGCCGCCCGATTCGCCCGCCCAAGACTCCGACTCTGACCTGGACCTCGACATCCAGGAGCTCGACCCCATCTCGACAGAACCAGCGCGGGGTGCTCGACAGGATAACGGCTCGGTAGGGCACAAGACTTCGAGGATAGCGCTTCGAAACTTGCGCATGGGTGGGTTGCGGCGCAACAAGAGAGGTCGGGGCTATGGCGACCTTGGTCAGGATAGAGATGGTTCAGACGAACACACGCAAACGCTGTTAGGCGGGCCTGATGGATCTGGCCAGCGCTGGTCCGAGGGCAGCGGCTATGGGGACGATAATCGGCCCCTGCTGGGAGACGACGATGCTCCGAACCGAAGGTCATTTGCGTCGGACAGCATGGCCTCACGATTACGGTTACCCAGCTTCATGTCCACGTCCAAGAAGCCAGAGACTGAGGTCGCCGACGACCAGGAGGAGGACGACCCGTCGGCTTCGAGACTGGTGACTGTGGGCTCAAACCAGTCCACCCGATTCCCAACCAACATCATATCCAACGCCAAGTACACGGCCTTAACCTTCCTGCCCATCACGCTTTACAACGAATTTTCCTTCTTCTTCAACATGTATTTTCTCCTTGTTGCCTTGTCACAAGCTATACCAGCACTTAGAATTGGCTACCTGACAACCTACGTTGCACCACTGGCGTTTGTGCTTTGTATCACCATGGGAAAGGAGGCGTATGATGATATTGAGAGGAGGAGGAGAGACACCGAAGCGAACTCGGAAGAATACAAAATTGTCCAGTTCAGCCCCGCCGGATCGAGTTCGAGCAGCCCGCGGCAGAGAAAACACCTCAAGTCAAGTTCGAAAGGGAAACTGGGCAAAAAGCCAAAAGGGACGCGCGATAATCTTTCAGACATCCTGGAAGAGGATACCGAGGCTGAGACGGCGACGCTACAGCCATCGTCGAGTATTCAGGAGGTTAGCCGCAAGTCGAAGGACTTGAAGGTCGGCGATGTCCTGAAGCTTAGCAAAGGCCAACGTGTACCAGCCGATGTTGTCATTCTCAAGTGCTACTCATCAGAAGGGCCCACTCCCAGCGGGGAGCTCGAGCCTGCGCCAGAGCACGAGTCTGCCGAGGAGGAAGCTCTGCTGGCTTTTGCAGATAGCGAGCCGGACTCTGTGGCCAAAGGAAAGGAGCCTGCAGCCCAGACATCACAGAACGAAGACGATGGCCCTGGTGGCGAAACCTTCATCCGGACTGATCAGCTCGATGGTGAGACGGACTGGAAATTGAGAATAGCTTCGCAGTTAACGCAAAATCTCCCCATCGAGGAGCTTGTTCGAGTCCGTGTTACTGGCGGCAAGCCCGACAGGAAGGTCAACGAGTTCTTGGGAACAGTGGAGCTTCTCTCGTCTCGAACGGATGCACTGAACCATCAAAGCTCAGCGGGACATAATTCCGATGCCTCAAAATCTGCGGCACTATCGATCGACAACACGGCCTGGGCCAACACGGTCATTGCATCACAAGCCACTACTCTAGCGGTTATCATGTATACTGGGCCCCAGACCCGATCTGCACTGTCTACCGCACCTTCACGCTCAAAAACAGGGTTGCTTGAGTATGAGATCAACTCTTTGACCAAGATCTTATGTGCCTTGACACTGGCACTCTCTATCATCCTCGTTGCCCTGGAGGGCTTCAGCAACACCGAGGGGAATGTGTGGTATGTCAAAATCATGCGGTTTTTGGTCCTGTTTTCGACCATCGTCCCCATCAGTCTTCGCGTCAACTTGGACATGGGCAAAAGCGCGTACTCGTGGTTCATCCAACGTGATCCTGGGATCCCAGGGGCCGTCGTCCGCACAAGCACGATCCCTGAGGATCTCGGACGGATCGAGTATCTCCTCAGCGACAAGACCGGTACCTTGACGCAGAATGAAATGGAAATGAAGAAGATCCACGTGGGCACTGTGTCATATGCAAATGAGGCCATGGACGAGGTATCTTCCTACGTGCGACAAGGCTTCTACATCCAGCCTACTACAGACCCGGCATCGCAAACAATGCTGATCACTCCGTCGTCAACATACTCTAACACAGCCAACGTAGGCGCAACTCGAACGAGAAGAGAGATCGGCACAAGGGTTCGCGATGTTGTGCTCGCTCTTGCTTTATGTCACAACGTTACGCCGACTATAGACACCGAGGATGGAAAAGAAGTGACGTCTTACCAGGCCGCGTCTCCAGACGAGATTGCAATCGTCAAGTGGACAGAGTCCGTCGGGCTACGGTTGATCCACCGTGAGAGGAAAAGCATGGTGTTAGAATCGACTGATAGCAAGAAGCCAGTAGTACGCGTCCGAATCTTGGATGTCTTCCCCTTTACTTCGGAGGGCAAACGCATGGGCATCATCGTCCACTTCCACGACAACGTCAACGCCAGAAACCCAGACCTCTGCAGCGGCGAGCTCTGGTTCTACCAGAAGGGTGCCGATACCGTCATGGGCCCCATCGTAGCCGCAAACGACTGGCTGGACGAGGAAACCGCCAACATGGCCCGCGAAGGCCTCCGCACGCTGGTCGTCGGCCGCAAAAAGCTTTCCTACCAGCAATACGAGGAGTTCTCGTCCCGGTACCAGGAAGCATCCATGTCCATCTCCGGTCGCGACGCCGGCATGCAGCGCGTCGTCACACACTATCTCGAGAACGACCTGGAGCTTCTCGGCGTCACCGGCGTGGAGGACAAGCTGCAAAAGGACGTCAAGCCCTCGCTCGAGCTGCTCCGCAACGCCGGCATCAAGATCTGGATGCTGACGGGCGACAAGGTCGAGACAGCGCGCTGCGTCGCCGTCAGCTCCAAGCTCGTCGCGCGTGGACAGTACATCTACACCGTCGCCAAGCTCACCAAGAAGGACAACGCGCAGGACCACCTCGACTTCCTCCGCAGCAAGACGGACGCATGCCTTCTCATCGACGGCGAGAGTCTGGCCCTCCTCCTGACGCACTTCCGCCTCGAGTTCATCTCCATAGCCGTCCTGCTGCCCACCGTCGTGGCCTGTCGCTGCTCGCCGAATCAGAAGGCCGAGGTCGCCTACCTCATCAAGGAGTACACCAAGAAGCGCGTCTGCTGTATTGGCGACGGCGGCAACGACGTGTCCATGATCCAGGCTGCCGACGTCGGCGTGGGTATCGTTGGCAAGGAGGGTCGCCAGGCCAGTTTGGCGGCCGACTTCTCCATTGAGCACTTCTGCCACCTCGTAAAGCTGCTGGTGTGGCACGGCCGCAACAGCTACAAGCGCAGTGCCAAGCTCGCGCAGTTTGTCATCCATCGCGGTCTCATCATCGCCGTGTGTCAGACCATGTACAGCATCGCCATCAAGTTTGAGCCCGAGGGCCTGTACAAGGTCAGTGCCATCTGATCCCCATAACGCCCATCTCCAAGCTGACTGACCAAACAGGATTGGCTTCTCGTCGGGTACGCCACCTGCTACACTGCCCTCCCCGTCTTATCCCTAGTTCTCGACAAGGATGTGGACGAGAATCTCGCCAACTTGTACCCAGAGCTGTACAAGGAACTCACCACAGGCCGATCCCTCTCCTACCGCACCTTTTTCGTATGGGTCCTCGTCTCCATCTACCAGGGCGGCATGATCCAAGGTCTCTCCCAGATCCTCACCGAAGTCGACGGCCCCCGCATGGTCGCCGTCAGCTACACAGTCCTCGTCCTCAACGAGCTACTTATGGTGGCCATGGAGATCACCACCTGGCACCCCGCCATGATCTTCAGCATCGTGGGGACTTTCGCTTTATATCTCGGCTCCATACCCTTCCTGGGAGCGTACTTTGACCTCGCCTTCCTAATTACTTGGTATGCTTTGCCTCCCTGTGCACGGTATGCCAACGTCAAATACTGACCATCTATAGGGGCTTCGTTTGGCGCGTTCTGGCTATTGGGGCTGTCTCGTTGATTCCCCCCTATGCGGGAAAGCTGATTAGGAGACGGATGAAGCCTCCTTCGTATAGAAAGGTTCAGAGCACGTAAGCTCAGGCGACGATGGGTCGGTTCGGCGTTGGATTATTGGGTTGTATGTAGATTATGAAGTATAGAAGGTTCTATTGTCACGGTACAATTACATAAATGTCTCCCTTATAAGTACACATATGTCACCCTTATGAGTATACACGTCTATTCTCCTAGCAGTCCAAGTTCAATGCCTCGCCTCTCAACGCTATGCAAATCATCCACGATATCCCCCTCTAGAGCTTCAACACCAACCACTCCCTCGCCACCTCCGGATGCCGCCGCAACAACCTTCCCACCAACCCCCCCACAGCCCCCTGAGTCTGCTGTCCCCCAAGCCATACCTTAGGCCCAGCATAGCGCGCCACAAAGCCCTCCGGCCCCGAAACAACGAGGATGTTCTTCCCGGCCCCGGCGTCCGACGGCCCGCATGCGCAAGGCGGGCCTTCTGCAGCGGCGAACTCAGACGCATTCTCTAGAAGCCTCTGGTCGTGGAAGCGACATCCGCTGCTTGAAGGGAGGGATGTGCCTGGAGCGGCGAGCAGTGACTTCGAAACGTCCGCTTCGTCGATGCGTGAGCCCTCCTCGTCGACGACGATCTGCACATTGAGGCGTGAGCCGTATAGGGCCTTCATGGCGTTTAGTCGCTGAGTGATAGCGCTAGGCCCTTCCATCTTCACGTCCAACTCCGTCGACGGCTTGTCTGCGCGCCAGAACCTCCAAGATTGCTCCCGCGGCGGCATCTCAGCTTGTATCTCCTCCCGTTTTCGCACCGCCCAGAGCAGATCGACTCGCGCAAGCTCATCCGCATCCAGCGCAGCCTTGGCGGCCTGCATCCCCGGCACGACGCCCGTCCCGCCCGCGAGGAACACCACTCTGCCGCGCCGACCTAGCATCTGCAGAAGATCAAAGCCCACGTGCGGCCCGCGCAGGTGTACCTCTTCGCCGACCCGTCTTCGCCACAAATAGTTGCTCATCTCGCCATCGCCCACCGTGCGGACGTAGAACCGCAGCGCACCGTCGTCGTCGGTTAGGGGCGGGAGGGGCGTGTAGTGCCGCGAGATTTGCACCTCGGGCTGCTTGAACTCGACGGACCAGAGAGGATAGCGCCAGCGTGCCGAGGCGTCGAGGTATGATGGCGAGGGGTTTGGCGTGTGGGGGGTGACGGTGAGGATGAAGGAGGTGGGAGAGATGGCGTCGCGGTTGGTGATGGTATAGGGCACGAAGGTGCGCTCGTTGAGAGTGTTTGGGCGAGAGGGCGGGAGGAGGAGATAGGTTGCTGTGCCGGCGAGGGAGACGGTGATGAGGAGGGTTAGGGGGAGGAGGTAGGATCGTTTGGGTGGTGAGGCTCGTGATGAGAAGGATGGTGGTTTTATGTGGCTGGAGGGATAGGCTGAGCATTGATGCTGAAGGACATGGTTTCGGTGTAGTAGAGGGCCTCTTGGGTGAAGTCGCGAGGTCACGGCTCTCATGGGTATGCGAATACTTGGGTTCATGGCGTCGACTGCCGAGAAAGCGTTGTGATGAGATGGAGATGCTGCTTATTGTTGAACTTTGAGTCGAGGCGTGAGTTTCAAAGCAATAATGACATTACGACAGATGAGGTACAAAATCGGATAAGTTTATCAATGCGTGCTTTTAAAAGGCACGAACGGATGAATTTGACGATATTTTCGGTCGTCGTTTGGTCCTCAACGTCATGATCTGCATCATCGTTGAAAAGAAACGCGAAATAAGAAGAGCCTGACGCGAGGTCACGTGCGGCACTTAGACATCAACTCCAACGACCTGACTTTCTTATATCAAGTTTATCATGCAACCAAGCCTGATCTACTACGGAATATACTGCAAACACAAATCTTACATCTTAACTCTATGCCAATTTCAGGTCTATAAGCCGCCCAAGCCTCGTGTCGTTCCCCTGTATCACAGCCTCAAAATCTTCCGCTGGGTATCAATCCCCCCTCGAAACATATCCGCCACCACATTCCCCTTCATCACCGTCTCCGCCACGATGCCCTCCACATGCTTCGGCTCTACCCTTCCATACCAAATCCCATGACCCGCCAGCGGATGCGGCTTTCCTCGCACCTCGAACCCCGGTGGGATGTAGACAATGACGTTGCCCGCAAACTTGTGTCCGCCAATATGACTGATCAGCCCAACCCTTGCCGCCGTCTTCCGCGCGCCCTCATCGCCCTCTATCCTCGAGACATCCTGCTCTGCAACGCCCACCGGCCCATTCACCACCGCAAAGCCCTCCGCCGCCAATTTCTCCTCAAACTCCGTCCGCAGCACGGGCCCCGTGATTCCGCACCGCGCAT
>JAANBC010000426.1:0-28220 GCA_014621405.1 Stylonectria norvegica | reverse complement strand
CAGCAGGGCAGCAAGGCGCGCAAGGTAGAGATCGTCATGGGGCCAGGCGGCATCAGCAGCAACGAGAAGAACGCGCCACGCGAGCGAAGAGCCAAGAATAAGAAGGACCGCAAGCAAGATTTGTTGAAGGAGCTTATGGAGGCTGAGGTGGAGGAGGAGCGGTTGATTGGCAAGGAGGTGGATGCAGAGGTGGAGTTTGAGATTGCCATGGACGAGAAGAGGAGGGTTTGAACTAGAAGCGGATGATGGTGGTGTTGTATTACTTGCTGTAAGAGTATCACTCCAGTGTATAAAGGGGCGGATGTGGATGGGATGTACGGATATAAGACGAGGCCTTACGAGGAATATAAGATAGGGCGTCGAGGTTGGATCTGCATACTGTAAAACAAGCAACTTCACGAATGTAACAAACCAAATTAAATAGACCTGATAAAACACCTATCTAACAAATACCACATACTACTATAAATCAATTCGAACCAATACGCCTAGGCTGTCAGACTACCTTAATAATTCATTACCTGGATAGTGGTAGTTGGGCATGATACTCTCAGCGCATGAGGTTGAAAGAGTCATCTGCGCTGGAACCGTGTCCTGAAAGGTACATAGCGCCAACTACGGCTGTTTCCTTTATCAAATAAGAACCACGCCCGGCTAGCTCAATCGGTAGAGCGTGAGACTCTTACGAATCACCGTTATCTCAAGGTCGCGGGTTCGACCCCCGCGTTGGGCTTTTCCTATACAATCAACGCAATGGATGTTAACATCCATATCTTTTTGCAGTTCTTTTCTTTTTCTTGTCAGATGTTAATACCCATCATTAATTCATGCTAATGGACAGAGAGTGAAATCACCAGTTCCGTTCCCACCAAATCTCACTGCCCATCCATCTTCGATCACTATCTTAACAAAGAAAAGCAGTTCCAATTCCACAACAATCTCACTGCCCATCCATCTTCAATCACCATCTAAACAAAGAAAAGCCAACAACACCCAAAGTCACAGGTACACAACAGCTCCTCCGATCCCGGCTCTACGGAACTCGGCGGCGGCGAGCGACCAGCCGAAATCAACGCCAGCCCCACGCGGCGGGATGGCGTCAACTCGAGCCAATATGAGGACGGGGAATTTTCGCCTTTCGAGGGGTTCAAGGGCCACACGACTTTTTGCAGGGGTCCCGCGGGGCTTGGTAATGGAGTTTCTTTTATAAGCCAGACGAGGTCGATTCGTGATTTTTTTCTAAAACTTCTTGGGCTTTATTGAGTTTTGTTCGTGAGAAGAAGGGCTAGAACTTTTTGGTCTGCTGCTGGTACGGATCCATTGAAGCGAATATTGGAGGTTGAGTGTCGAGTCTGTCTCGCGCGGACAACGGAGCTGAGAGAGCCTCAGCAGACGGATAATCACACCTTTCAAGACCGAAACCACAGAACAAAGTTGTTCTTCGCAAACATGGCCTCTTCAAGTACAACAACAGTACCGGGAACGACGTCTCTCCTCGCAGCCCTTAACTGTAGGGGCAACGTCCATCTCGTCATCGGCACAAACCCCCTCGCCGCCACCCGCTGCTCCCAGTCGCTCAGCGCAGGCGCACTCCCTGTCCTCATTGCGCCCGGGGCCGCCCAGCTTCACTACGCGTTGCAGAGGCGGATTGATGACGGGGAGGTGAAATGGGAGAAGAAGACGTTTGAGGATGATGATTTGATGAGGCTGGGACGGGAGGAGGTTGGTGGGGTTGTTGATAGGGTGTTTGTTACATCTGGTGCGAGGGATCCCCTGAGTGAGTCTTCACCATCACCATCACCATCACCATCACATCTTCCAAGTCTCACTTTTCCCTTGAAATCGATTCATCTACTAACTCGCTTCTCCCAGGCATACACATTTCCGCCCTCTGCCGCCGCAATCGCATCCCCGTCAATGTCGTCGACGCCCCTAACCTCTGCACCTTCGCCCTCCTCTCCACGCACACCGACGGGCCCCTCCAGATCGGCGTCACCACCAACGGCCGCGGATGCAAGCTGGCCTCGCGCATCCGCCGCGAGATCGCCTCCTCGCTGCCCGCGCAGCTCGGCCAGGCCTGTGACCGCCTCGGCGACATCCGCCGCCGCATCCACGCTGACGATGACCTCGCCCTCGCCGCTGCAGCAGGCGCAAACCCCGACGAAAACCTCGACGATGATCGCGACCAGGCTGCCCACTTCAATCGCCTTGTTACTGACGACGACGCAAAGACCCGTCGCATGCGCTGGCTTGGCCAGGTCTGCGAGTACTGGCCCCTGAAACGTCTCGCCGCCATCGCTGAGACAGACGTCGACGACGTCCTGCGCTCATACCCGGGCACCACGAGTCCCGGCTTGAAACGGGGGGACTCGTCGCCGGAGAACAAGCTGGGCCGTATCATCCTCGCCGGTAGCGGGCCCGGTCACCCGGATCTCCTCACCCAGGCGACCCACAAGGCCATCCAAAACGCCGACCTCATCCTCGCCGATAAGCTCGTGCCGTCAGGCGTGCTGGACCTCATCCCGCGGCGCACACCCGTGCAAATCGCCCGCAAGTTTCCCGGTAATGCCGACCGCGCGCAGGAGGAGCTGCTGGAGATGGCACTCGCGGGCGTGCAGGCCGGTCAGACGGTGCTGCGGCTCAAGCAAGGCGACCCCTTCATCTACGGCCGCGGCGGCGAGGAGGTGGCGTACTTCCGTGAGCGCGGCATGGGCGCCCGCGTATCTGTCCTGCCAGGCGTTACGAGCGCGCTGAGCGCACCGCTATTTGCCGCTATCCCGCCGACTCAGCGTGACGTCGCCGACCAGGTGCTGATCTGCACGGGCACGGGGAAGAAGGGCAAGGCGCCCACGCCGCCCGAGTACGTGTCCAGCCGGACGGTCGTGTTCCTGATGGCGCTGCACCGCATCGCGGGGCTGGTGACGGAGCTCACGACGCCGGTGGAGCTGTTACCTATCGAGGGCGTAGATGCGCCGCCGCCGACGGAGACGAAGCGTGTGCTCTGGCCGCGCAGTACGCCGTGTGCTGTTATCGAGCGCGCGAGTTGTCCGGATCAGCGGGTGATTCGCACGACGCTGGAGCATGTGGTGGAGGCGATCGAGACGGAGGGGAGTCGACCGCCGGGGTTGTTGGTGGTGGGACAGTCGTGTGAGGCATTGTATGTTCCTGAGAGGGGGAGGGCGTGGGCGGTGGAGGAGGGGTTTAGGGGGTTGCAGGTTGAGGAAGGGAGTTTGGGTTTAGATATGTTAAAGGAGAGAGTTGGATGTGAGGGTATATAAATGGGTGGGTGTTTGTTTGGAGATATAGGGGCTGGAGTTTTGGTGGGAGCATTATCGTGGAAGCATTGTCGGAGTAACGGAAAACATGACTACTATTCACAAGATTATATTTCACAAGAAAACTTGGAAGGCTCTCCATTGTATTGCTACAGAGTCTTTGGTGCCTATTGATCTTGCTACCTCACCTTTTCCAAGGATGCACATTCTAATTCCCCTATATTCTATCACAACTTCATTTCGATATAGTCCTCCTGACCCCCTTGTCAAAGGGCGAGCAGCCCTTGTAGTCCTCTGAGCTCGTCCCATTCTTTGAGAAAATGACGGTATGGCTGATTCATCTCCAAAGAGCAAATATCCCCGAAGTTCGTTTATTCCTGAAGTCAAGTCAAGGCGAGCTGCCTACAGCGGCTAGGAGAGCGGCCGCAAAGGCCGCAATGGCGGCAAGGAAGTGGAGGCGGAGCGGCATCGACGAGCGGCATTCGTACGACGGAGCGAGTTCGGAAGCTGTCTTACAGCGTCAGTCGAGGTCGCTTTCGGGACCGGCTGTTGCCATCACAGTCGACCTCTCGCTTTATCACGCGACTGGAAGTGCTGGTTGATGTAGATTCCGTCGATGCATTAGTATCAGAATCAGTTCCATCACTCTCAAACATCCGCGAGTTCTCGGATCCACCCGTCTTGTAAACACTTGTTGGATCCAAAACACTCAGGATCTCGTTGAGTAAATCGTCCTTACTCATTAAAGTCGATCTATATCTTGCCACCAGATGAAACATATCTCTTTTGGGCAGTTTTTGAGGGTTCACTTTCGTCACCGTCAGCATGTACGGGGTTTCGTTTTCCTGCGTTTCGAATGCGTAGAGTCCGCCCCACAGCCTGGTCTTGATGTGCAGTCGTCGGTCGCTTTGGGCTTGAATGCTCCACGTCTGTTGCGTCGAAGATTTCAGGAACCTGTTGAGGTCGACGCAGATATCGCATTGTTCGCCAAGGGGAGTTCCGCTTTGGCAATTGACGGGGTCCCGAGCCCAACCAGTGCTTGTAATTGACGTGGCCGGCCGCGCTCGAGATATTCCCTCGGAAGCGAGTATGAGGAACTCGGCTATACTTTCTTTGATGCCAATTTTGTGCTTTTTCAAGCAGTAGGTGAGCCGCACTATCAAACAATGAGATAGATGGCGGGATCGACAAGCCGACATGTACCACTTCTCCTTGTTGTCAATGAGGGACGCGCAGTTTTCTGCGAGGAACTCCGAAACTTCTCTGCCGCAACCCATATCGCAGCTCTCATGGAGTAGCCTGACGAAACGCTGACAGATCATTGCACACTTCGGAACTTCCTCGCCATCGTCTTCATCGTCTTCGAAGCCTATATCCTGCAGAGCGAGCATGAGTTTGCTCTTAGAGGCTTCATTGGCAAGGAGATAGCGGTAAATCTGTCTCGCTCCACGCTCCTCGAGGACCTTTCGTTTCACGAAAATTCGGTGTAGGAGTTCGAACAGGAGATTCTGAGGACCGTGTCTGACAAGGAGCGGGATAAAACTGCAACGTGGGCCAGTCAGCTCAGCGATCCCAGGGTGGCTTGCTTCTGAGGTCATGCATATAGATGAGTAGGGAGGGTTGATGCAGAAAGGCTTATAAACGGGCTTGGCAAGACAAAGACGACCTGGAAGGGGACTGGACCATGGCAACTTACTTTTCCAAAGTCCATACTTCGGGCACGGTACAGAGTACCTTGTAGATGAAGTCGCAGTCCGTGCTCCCCCATGTGCGATGAGCCATGAGCTTCTCACGCAAAACATCTTCCGCCCATTCCATGAGCGACTCTTGGAAGAGATTTGCTTCGAACGCGGCAACCGTTGCATTATAGGCGTCCCAGAACTTGCATGGCGGATTAACATCCACCAAATGACACAACCTATAAGGAGTCAAAAGTTAATACAATGCTCTCGCTTGACTACACTCAGCATCGGCCCTTCACTGACCATTTGTCCCATTCAATGGAATCTGACGGCGCAAAGCGTCGTTGTAGGTGGAACGCAAGTGCCTCGGCTACAGCCGTTTCTGCCCCGGGCTTCATCATCGCGAGCTTCGCTATCGAATAGTATAGACTAATCTCGTTCCATTTCAACGCCCACTTTGAAGTAATCCCAAAAGACGACACGTCGAGTCGCGTATGGAAGCGTAGTACAGCAGTCATCGTACCCCAGGCGCCTATCTTGTATGCCATACTATGCGCATTCTTGCCGATGTCCTGGTCTAGCATAGCCAGTAGGTTGTCTGCTGCGAGCCATGCATCGTCTGTGGGCTGGTCTGGGCCTGCGTTTGGTAGGTACTCCTGGAGGTGTCGTTTGGGTAGAAGAAAAGCAACAGTCCGAGAGTGGTGAGGCTGCGATGCTTTCTGATCAGGCTCTTTGCCATCAGTTTTGCAATCATCCGGGCCACAACCTAGTATGGTTTCCGCCGCGATTGTCGCGTCAAAGCTAATGGGCTTTCCTGTAGAAGAGAATATGACGTTTGAAGTCCATGCCTCTGGGGATCCGGACTCAGTGTTCTTGGGCCTCGAACGAGCAAAAAGCAGAAAGACACCGGCTCTGGAACATTCGTCGTTGAAGGCCTGACATACAATTCGGTCACGGCCCTCCATGCTAGACAAAGACGGGGTGGTGTCTTTGTAGTCATTTTCCAAGGGGTATGCGAGGCTCTTATCGAAGGGGCCCTTCTTTAGCCAAGCAACGAGACAAGACTTGAGCTTTTCTGATTGTGCGCCAAACTCCAATGTGACTTCCTGGGTTTCGTTCAGATGGACAAGGCGGTAGAGAATCATAAGTCGATAGCCAGAGATGAGTTTCTCGCACTGTCGTTCAGCTTTGTTGTAGAAAGCTGCTGCCGCCAGACCAAACGGCGAGCTGGAAGCTGTCGCAAAGACGCAATCTCCGGTTCGAGAAAGAAACTGTACGTCTCCACCCGTATGTTCCGAAGGAAGACAAAAGGCGACAGTCCCGACTGCACTGTCTGTTGGATCCACGAGAGGGTCGAATACGGAGCCTGGGCCGTAGAGGACAAGCTTAGAGGGTTCTACAGACACATCTTTGAGGCCCATGTCTCCAGCAACGTCCCGGCAAACTTTGACGAGAAAGCTATCCCATTCCGGATTCGCCTGTTGAAGTTGCTCGTAGCCTATTTCCCAGGTACCCGAGCCTTCTTTCGATAGCTTGCTAGCATCTTTGATAGCCTGCACACGGTCTTGGGTCAGCGGTAACGCAAGAATGGGCTGGCCATTGATGATCAAGCCTGGATTGGTGAACGAAGCGTATTGTCGAGCGGCTGCGACCTGAGGCCAGGATTTGATGGCATCCAGGCAAGTCAGAAGGTCGGTTCTCCAGCCACCCTCAGAGCCAGTGGCTGCAGGTGGACGATTGGCCTTGGCGGACATATCGCAGCCAAGATGTAGCAACGGCTCGAGTTGACTTTGCGTGATGGTAGTTGTGAGGTTGCGAGCTGCATCGCGTCTCGTGGAAGCTCAAAATTCTAACACGTGAAGCAAGATCCCCACGACAGCTGGCGAGGATAAGACCAACTCCCCTGCCAGCTGTTACGATATCAAGTGGCAAAACGCACATCAGGATGTTACGTCAGTTGTAATTACAGTTTACCACTGGGCTATAGACTATGTGAGACTAAATGGCCGCGAGATTATATGTATAAGTTCTCAGTGACAAGGCCGTTTACTCACAGATATCCCTGAAAGATCATCTTCTCCCGCCTCCCTCTTGATGCCGGCCAGAGTATAATATTGCTCCTGCTTCACCTGAATCACTCTTTCAGGGACGCCCTCATCTAGCACAGCCTCTACTAGCTCTTCCTCCTTTACCAAGTCCTCCTCTGACAGGATGTCCTGTATCACGTCCTCCCCTGGTAAGATCTCCCCCAGCACGTCCTCCTCTAGCAAGTTCTCCCCTAGAGAGCCCATCTCTGACAGAACTTCCTCCAGCTCGTCCTCTTCTAGCTCGTCCTCTTCTGGCTCGTCCTCTTCTAGCTCGTCCTCTTCTAGCTCGTCCTCTTCTTGCTCGTCCTCTTCCAGCTCATCCTCCCCTGGCAAGACCAGCTCAAGAAAAAGGGCATCGCCCAAGAGCTTCCGCAAGTATTTGCTCTTTCTTAGAGGCCGAAGAGCGTATATCACACTGCAGCAGGCGCTGCGTCGCAAACTCTGGGCGATGGAATTTTCGCTTACCAGCTTCGTTATGACCAGGGTAAGTGGTGATGAATGTCGTTGAGTCTCTAGCTTGAATTCGCCGCCTCTTAGACATTGCGTAATGTGCTTGCGCCGAGCTTCCGGCGCCTTGAAACTCCAGAACTGCTGGTCCTTCGAGACAAGGAAGAGGTTGACCGCTTCGCAGTCCGGGCAATTCGGCTCACCCGCAGACGACTTGTTACAGCGGATCGGCTGGTTAGCCCACCCAGGTGTCGGTGTGTGATCAGGAATGGAACGATGTATGTCTTCCAGGCTGAGCTCGTAAAACGCTTTGACAGACGGTAGTGGTGAAACCTTGCACTCCTCTAAGACTTCCAAGAGTTGGCGAAGGACCTCTTCCACTCTACCCAGGGAGGATTTTGCATCGTAGGAATCTCCTGCCAACCGGACCGCGTCTAAACAAAACGAGTCAAGTAATTCCATGGCCTCCCCGGTAACGCCGACATTATAGGCCTCTTTAAACAACCTGATAAACAGCCTGCAAGGCGTCTGAGTGTAAGGTTTACCGCTACAGTAGGACGCGGACGCAAGATCACTGCGGAGAAGCTTGAGTCTCGAAAAGGCTTGGCTGAAAAAGAGCTGATAGACGGCGCGAGCCTTCTCCAATGACGATGCGAGCCCGTTCAGATAGATCTCATGCAGAGCATCGCAAAGAAGCTCCCTCGTGCCCTTCGCAGCAAGGATCTGGAGTAGCCTTTCAACCATTGATTAGCCTATGCGCTCGAAAGACAAGCTTGCCTATCAAAAACTCTTGAAAAGAGGTAGTCCGACCTCATATAAGGGATAGAGATTGTTCAAATGTGGGTTAAGATGATAGTAAATGTAGTTTCTTACTGAATTTTTGTCCAGTCAGGGTCGTCATGTCGGCCACGAATGTATTCAGACACAAACGTAGCATCCTGCCACGTCCATGTGGATTGCGCGTCAATTTTCCGAACCAATGCTGCGTCGCCCCAGGTTATGATCGACGGACGGAGAGACGGGGGCATGATCCTAGCATACGTTCGGTATGCATCATAGAATGCGCCCACTCGACTCTTGTCGGCGAGGGCACCGAGCCTAGATGACAAGCGCAAGAGTTAGTTTATTCGTCTGACACAGGCGTTCAGTAACATGAGGACAACGGCGAAGGGAATCACTAACCAACGATCCAAATCAATCGCCTTGTCGTCGCTGTCATATTTTGCTTTCAAGTGGCTTGCCAGCACTGTGGCCGGCGCAGCCTGATCATGGTGGTTAGACAATGAATAGCTGATCGAGGCGTCATAAAGCCTTGTACTGTCCAACAGCAACGCCCATTTCGTGGCAGTGAGAACCGATAAAGCGTCAAGTACTAGAGGGGTTGTGTCCGCATCGACTGTGAGCGCCCTCTTCATGAGTCTCTCAGCCGCATCCATGGTAGTTTGATCCGAGGGTTTGCCCATGAGGTCTTTGTCAACCATAGCGATCAATTTGTTTGCCAATGAGGGAATCCGTCGTTCATCGTCTTTAGTAGGTTTGAGGAATTCGTCGATATATCGCTTTCTCACAAGTACGACAACTGTCTCACTGTACCAGGTGCAATTGCGTGTACTTTCGTCGTCTTCATAACTCCAGTCGACGAAGCGTTCTTCCCAAGTCGAGACCAAAACCGCGTCATTGTCGATAGGAATTTTCATGGCAACTTCCTCTCCATCAATGGTATAGACATGGTCAAGCTCCGACCACGCCCTTTGGTGGCCTCCTTGACCAGACTTTGGCTTCATGTGCGTCAAATGAGCAAGAAGCAGGTACACCCCAGCTTCGTTACAGACCTTAAGCAAAGCTCTGCATTTACTGCTGTCGGAATCTTCCAAGCCCTCCAACGATAGGCTGGACGACTTGACATACTCGCCATCCAGGGGGTACGCAAGCTTCTTGAATTTGAGCGCTTTTTTCTGCCAGGCGACGAGATACTTCTTGAGGCTTTGGGATTGAAAGGCAATTGCAAGAGCGGAAGTCTTGTATATACTCTGCTGAACACTATACGTAAGTACAAGGCGATGCCCAGAGGTTACCTTTTCCACCTCGTAAACCACGTCACTGTACCAAGCCATAGAAGATATATCAAACGACGATGTCGGCGCTGTAGCAAAAACGCGATCCTGTTCCAGCATGACTTGTGAGGTGCGAACCTTGGCACCCTCGTGCTCCGACGGAAGACAGATCACCAGAGATACGGACTTGTCTCCTGGTAACTCATAAGTGCGTTTGGAAGAGGCGCCTGGTCCATAGAGCAAAAGCTTTTGTAGTTTGACGATGAATGGCTTGGGCCGCTCGGCAAAAAGTCGTCGGAGGTCAAGCTCTTCGGCGGTATTCTCAACAACTTCAGTTAAGAAATTCTGCCATTGGGGGTTGACCAGCTGGAACTGCGTGTGGTCCAGTTCCCACGTATTGCGAACCGCGGGTTCGACTGGAGGCTGACCAGGCTGGAGCCATGTTGCCCGATCGCCGTAGCGGATGGGAGTGTCGACTGCCGGAGGTGCCTGCGTACAAGCGCTTTTGATCTTGTTGATGCCATGCTCAGTAAGCGGCAATGCAATGGGAGAGCTTCCTTCGATTGCAAGGCCAGGGTTGGAGAAAGCCGGATAGGTTTTGAAGGCGGCGACTTGGCCTCCGCAGTGGACGTCCTCCAGCTCGCTCATCAAGTCTAGCTTCCAGCCAGGCACATCGTTCCAGTCGTCGTCGTAAATTCTAGGCATATTGTATGGTCCGAATCACCGCCGCCTAGTGAAGATATAGCATGACACGGGAAGCAGGACCTTTCGTTGCGCGTCTCGAGTTCCACGCTTGGTTGCGACGCGTCCAATGTAGTACTACGAAGCACTACTAAGTAAGGTAAACATTGTAATTTTGTAGGGCAAGTTACTTACTAGTAGGTAAGGAGTAGATCTTATTTGCACCGGGGACGGTGCACCTAAGGTACAGCTTGCCAAAAGAGATATCGCGCGCAACTTTTGACGCGTAAAGTACTGAGGAAGCCGCGACTAAGGCACGCTTGCATAAGTACCAAGGTAGGTGTGCACAAATCGCTCTTATGAACTCTTAACAACCTGCGAAAGAAGACCTATTGTACGGAGAATTGTCCAACAGTTGACTGCGTTTCATTAAAATGTTCACTACAATACTTTACCTAGCATAAATACTTACCTAGATATAAATTATCAAGTAGCGACCCGGAGGACAATACCTAAGGTATACAATACACAACTGCCAAATGCCCCAGTTCTTCTTGACTCAAAGAGGTTCTCACCGAGACCTTCACCTCCCATCACGCGTTCAAAATGCCCCGACCATTTCTTTCAACAAGATCCTTTACCATTTCGTGGTCATATTTTCTATGCGACAATTTGAGAGAGTTTTAACTGTCTCTAAGTAACTCAGATGACTCATCGAGACCCCTCCCAAAGACCTCAACGGAGGCTTCAATTCGGAGCACCTACCGAGGCAATGGTGAGCGTCGGTGAAGAATCATGGATCTTGGTGAATGGAATGAATGGGCTTCTGTCTGAAAGAGCAACGGAAACAGTTGCTTCACTTGACCGTGCGTGGAGGTTTGCTCCCAGAGGACAGTATGATCCTGTCCACAACCGATCCGGACTTGTTTCATTCGCGACGGCGGAAAATGTAAGTTTATGATTTCGCTGTGGATGTTGAGTTATTTCGCTAAGCAACAAATCAGGTTCTGGTCACAAAAGAGGTGGAAACTTTTGTTAACAAAAATGTAAGGGCATTGAATGCAAAGACACCTTAATTGAGTACCAACAAGTTATCGTTGCTCACGATAGACTGTCACTTACAAAAGACAAACCCAGGTCACCATCTCAGCCAAAGACCTCCTCTACCACGGCAGCCATGGAGGCGGGAGCCGATTTCCCGACGCTCTAGCAACACATCTCAACGAATACATGTACCCTCACACACCAATAACAGGCGACATGATTCAATGCGTTGGAGCAGCCACCGCGATGCACGATATCCTTGCTTGGGGAGTTGCAGACCCCGATGATGGCTTTTTGACCAGTCGTCCGGTCTACGGCCGGCTGGAGCTGGATTTCGGTAACAAGTCGCAGGTAAAGGTTGTGTATGCGGACACCAGTGCCATGAACTGCTTTGACGGGAGTGTTATAGAGAAGTTTGAGGAAGCGTTGGTCAAGTCAAATGCTGCGGGAGTGAACATCAAGGCACTATTCGTTGTCAACCCAAACAATCCGCTAGGTCGGCGTTCCATGTTTCCTTGACCTCATACAAGACACACGAACTGACGTCTTGAGTCCAGGCAAATGCTACCCCAAGACCACGCTCATCAGCATCATGGAGTTCTGCCAAAAACACCACTTACACCTCATCAGCGACGAAATCTACGCCTGCTCCGTTTTTGACTCGGGGGAGGACAACGCGGTGCCATATACTTCGATCCTCTCCATCAATCCCACCAATCTAATCGATACCGATCTTCTCCATGTCACATACGGCCTCAGCAAAGATTTTGGCGTCGCCGGTCTGCGGATTGGTGCAATAATCACACAAAGCCAATCCGTGCGTGGTGTCGTCGACAGTGTGATGCGCTTCCACAATCCATCTGGCGCCAGTTTAGCCATCGGCATTGCAATGTTGGAGGATCGGGAATGGTGCAGGGTGTTCATCTCATCGTCGAGAGAGAAGCTTGCCAACGCGTACAGGCATATAACGCAGGGGTTGAGGGATATGGGCGTGAGATACCTTCGAGGGAGCAACGCCGGGTTCTTTGTCTGGGTTGACTTGTCGCCATACTTGCCCAGTGATCTCGATGGAGAGGTGAACTGTGAATTTGCGCTAGCGAAGAAATTGAAGAATGCAGGTGTGTTCTTACACCCTAAGGAGGAGCACTCTTTGGAAAAGGGGTGGTTTCGGATGGTTTACACACAAGACCCGAGGACGGTGACTGAGGGCTTGAGGAGGTAAGTGAATGACCTTTCAGATAGTATAGCAGAACTGACATTTCGCAGGATCAAAAGGGTTATCTCCTCTAGAAAGACTGGAATTAAGGTGCGGGAGCAAAGTGGCGAGTGGTGTGTTGTGAGGTCTCCTGCTGCAGCAACTGTAAGATGAAAAGAACAAATGTTCCATCTAGATCGTCAGTGCGCACTAAGTCTTGAAACATTCCAAGGTCCAGCAGTTGATACGTAGCAGGTTAATTTACCTAGTAATTGCCATCATTTTCTTCGTAAAGAACAAGGTATCGGCATCCAGTAGCATCTATCCTCCCAGCAAGTCCAAGACCTCGCAACCTCCTCAAACGTTTGCCTCCTCAAATGTCTTCCCCGTCAACTTGAAAAAGCCCTCGCGATACCGTTGCGAGGTCGCTTTGCAGATTTCCTCGGGAAGTTCAACGCCCTCTTTGCCTTTCTTGCCCTCCTTGATGAGCCAGTCTCGCAAAAACTGCTTGTCGTAGCTGTCCTGGTCGCGGCCCACAACGTACGAATCCTTGGAATAGAACCGCGACGAGTCCATGGTGAGGACCTCGTCTACGAGGTAGACGTTGCCCTCCGAGTCCTTGGCAAACTCAAACTTGGTGTCCGCAATGATGAGTCCACGCTCCTCGGCCTAGAACATAGGTTAGCAGGACATAAAGTTAGTCCAAGACATTGGCAGGGCTTACGTAGATGGCGGCCGCGTTATAGATCTTGAGGGAGAGTTCCTTGACTTTGTTCGCTGTCTCTTTATCTCCGAGCTCCTTCCACGCATCATCGGGGTGGATGTTCTCGTCGTGCTCACCGGCCGGGGCCTTGGTGCTGGGCGTATAGATGGCCTCGGGGAATTTCTCCGATAGCTGCATTCCTTTGGGCATGGCCAAGCCGTGGACCGTGCCTTTGGCTTGGTACTCCTTCCACGCAGACCCTGCCAAGTATCCGCGAACCTACAAATAACGGGTAAGTTTCGCTTTGAGCGGTTCGTAGATATGAGTTTGGATAGTAAGTTGCAAGACCCTACGGAGATGGCAGATGCTAGAAAACAGAAGACAGTAGACTTACTATAGCCTCAATTGGAAGCACCTCAAGCTTCCAAACCAGCATACTCCGGTTCTTCAGGGCCTTCGTCTCCTCGGCCGACAATCCAGCGGGGATGTCGAGGCTGATGAAGTGAGTGCGCAAGCCGGGGATGCGCTCGCTCAGGACGCGGAACCAATGTGCTGAGATGAGCGTTAAGATCTTACCCTTATCGGGGATTCCGTTGGTAAGAACGACATCGAAGGCAGAGACTCGGTCAGAAGCGACGAAGAGAAGCGTGTCCGCATCGGGCAGCGTGAAGAGGTCGCGAACCTTGCCCGAAGCAATCTTCTGCAGAGACGGGAGGTTGATCTGAGTCAGAGCCGCCATGGTGGCAATGTTTGGTTCGGATGTTGGTGTATTTGGTAGATGCCTCGGTGGGTTGGCCAATTGGGATTGGAATGTGTGAGAGGATGAATTAGACGGTGGATATATCGGAATCTTGGGTGAGTGAGATGGAAGTGATGAAAGTAAGGCAGGTGACTCTGATCAGAGTAGAGAATTTTTAGCTGGCCATTAGGGTTGGCAGTGAAGAACTTTCTCCACTGAATCGATAAAAGAGGTCTACCATCACAGAGTTTGAAGCCGCGACAACCGCGCGGCTGTGAGATCTATTTCACGGTATCACGTCTTCGAGTCACTCGAATCGAAAACGAGAAGTGATGAACCATGGTCTGGGTGTCATGCTTTACAACCTTGCACAGTGTATCTACCCAGTACTTTTGCTTTCTACATACTATACGATGTAAGATTCGTCGTTGAGTGCTATGGAAGAAATCACCGCACACGCTGAGCATGAGGAGATTCTTGATACTAATACAATAATAAGACTTTGTTTGAGAATGTTCCTAGAAAATACTTGAAACAACAAATTATATCTATAATGGTCTTAGGATTTTGGCGAAACGCTATTAACGCGGATTTGGCATGAAGCAGAAACACATCACAGACCTAGCTTCCTGTCAACACTAATTGGTAGATGAGCTATAAGTACTAACTTATGTCCTTCATAAGGGAGACACTAGTAGCGAGGTACTAGTAGTTTCATAAACGGTTGATCTGGGTGCCGTTGATCGGTAACTGACACAGATGTCTCTTCTGTCACAACTGCCATGCGCAATAGAAACACTTGTTGAATCACACCTTCCTGCCTGAAGTATGTACTACTTGTACACACAGGAACTTCCGCCTCTGCTCGACTGATTTTATGATTATGACTGCTTGGAGAGTACAGGGTGGGATCTGAATGTCTTACGTGTGGTCACGGAGGGGCAGGAATGTCTGCCCAAAGTTGTACCTTCCGATTTCAACATTAAGAATCTCCGTGTTCCCTAACTCTCCATTTCCTTCCCTTTTAATTTCTCTCACCTACGAAATCACCAACAACATACCACAACTCAATAAACCTTTTAGCTTGGATTTTACGATTGCCAAAAAGCCTATGGCTGAAAATTCCACTTCAACCAGGCTGAGGGCGAGGCTAAAGCTCCGGGGTCTGTCGGGATCTGGTTGGGTTGTCACACAGTCTGCATGGCGAGCGGCCACGCCGGCTGCTGCATGTGACGAGAGGCCGCACCCAAGCATCCAAGCTGTACCCATGATGGCTGGGAATGATGAGAGTTGTGGCCGCCACTCCATCATCAAGTGATGGCCCCGAGTCTGGAGAAGCCAGGCGCTTACGAATGAGGGAGCCCGTTGCGTGCGAACTGTTTCCATCAGGCTCACACGGTGGCACTGGGACTCCACGTCGGGCTGCCTCGATACCAGCAACACCCCCGCTGGCTAGGCGGCTCGGGACAAGGACGATACCCAAAACCACATGGCGGGTGGGGAAGCCGACGATCCTGGAGCCCAATAGCTTGTTGCTTGACGATCATCTAGGCGAATAGATACCAAAGCATCGTTGCATACGGTTATTACGGTATCACAATGTCGTCGCCGTGAAGAAGCCTGCAGTCGGTTGGCAAGATGGGTTCACAGAAGCCGGGACTGGCCTGGCGATAGAGTGGTCGAGCGGCATCGCGTGGCGTCAGCAGGGGTGGTTTCTAGTTTTCATGCGCTGCCACTCAACGACGACGACAAGACACAGAGGGCCGTGGGAGGTGCTGCACCATTGCGTCAACGTAATATATCCACACCCACCGAGGTCGACGGCCGCCATGAAGTTGGCAGAGCTGTACATAGTAGCAGGCGGATATTCAGTAGGAGCAGCAGGAGGAGAAGCGACCGCAACCGCAACAGCACTGGGAATAGAACCAGACAGAGACGCGGAAACAGACGCAGAACAAGACACAGACACAACACCCACCCCATGGATGTGTACAAATCATCAGACCGACCACTACCGAGCTCCAACATGGAACATGGACACTCGTCAGGCTGGATGGTCATGTCTACACGCCTCAATCCTCCACCCAGCCATGATGTGGGATGGCGGGATGGCTATTTGTGTGGGCAACGCGGTCGGCTCATTGGGCCGCCATGCCATCCTTGTCGGTGAGCCGAGTCCCAGTGCCATAAGGCAACCAAAGAAGCGCTGCGCTTTGGTCCTGCTGCGGCGGCAATAGGCAGAGGGTGCTGATGGAAAAGGATAAGGATGGCTCCCTGTCAAATGAAGAGGCCCGTCAAAAACCTCTTGGTCGCCCGCCATCTCGCTGCTCGACATTCTCTCCCGCTCCTACAGCTTCTCTTGGATCGACAAGCACTAGATCCCGCGCAAGGACCCGACCAAGGCTCAAGGCTCTGTCAACCATCCGCTTCCCGTCACGGTCCGCTCTCAACCTTCATCGCTAGGCTCGATAATTACCAGCAGCATCCCTCCACTGAGGATTCGCTGAGGACTCGCGCTCCCCGCTTTTGCACAGCTCACCAGCCCCCTCCATTAGGTCGCGGCTGACACTATTCGTGTCCGGGGTGGCCCCTTCAACATTGCTGTCGGATGACGACGTTGCTTGTTCCTTGCTGGTCCTGATTCTTGCGGCTTCTTCCTTTGGAGCGCGATTAAACTCGTCACCGACAAGCTTTAAGTTTGTCCCGTTGGCTTGTGAACTTCCACAGTTCGTTTCGTTTTCTTCTCAACCAGCATTGCATCAGCGTTTTCGGCTTGACCCGCGAATTTTGCTACGTTATCTTCCCCCTCAGCAGAGGAGGCTCTTGCAACCCCGCTTCAGCACGCCTCATCCACTCTCTCCCGCTTCCTTCAGCCTGCGTCTGCGTCCCTCTCTCGACCGCCATCCACACTCATAGCCAAAACTTTTGTCCGGATACCTCTTGTCTCTGAGTCTGTCCATCATGGCCGGGCGCAGTTCGAGAACGACGGAATTCGAGGAGCGGGACTACTACCAGCCCGCTCCTCGCCGCTCAGCACCTGAACTGGAGGAAGTCGACTACCGCCGTCGTCGCACTGTCACAATCAGCCCGCCTCCAGCGCCGCGGTCCCAGGACCGCACACCCAACTTCCTCCGAGAAGAGGGCCGTCGAACCGAAGCTGGCCCTATGGTTCTCCGCCAGCGACAGGTCGAGACCATCGAACGACACCGCCCCAGGAGCCCTAGCCCCAACGTTCGTGTGCGAGAGGAGCGCCTTGTTCGACGACCCAGGAGCGTTTCTCCTTCCCTACACGACGACCACGAGCACGAGCATGAGCGTTCTCGCACGAGAATTGTAGAGCGAGAGCGTATTAGGGAGCCGTCTGTGGTCCGTAAGCGCTCCCCATCACCACGAGTGGTGAGATACGTTGAAAGGCCCAGACCGCGTTCGCCTTCGCCCCCGCAGGAACAGGAACGGGAGCGTATTCGCACCCGCATTATCGAACGAGAGAGAGAGAGGGCACCATCCCCTGTCCCTACGCCGTCCCCGCCTCCCCCACCACCACCTCAAGTCATTCGCGGGCCCATCATCGAGAGAGAGGTCATTACGCATTGGAGAGATATTGATCACGGTATGACCAGCTTCCATCTACCCACTGAACCAAGACTAATAGTGACCAGGAGTCGTACATGCGAAACCACCTACTCCCCCACCGGCACCGGCGCCTCGGTCCAAGTCACGGGTTAGAGAGCGGGAGACGGATATCGACATCAACTTGTCACGCAACAGAACTGAGGTCGACATCACTCGTTCAACCACTCGAACTCGCTCGAAGAGTCGCGAGCGACGTTCACACTACCACGACGATGACCTCGTTATCCGACGAGAGGAGCGACTGACAGTAGACGAGGCGCCTTCTCGACGCCGCGCACAGTCTGCCGCCCCCAAACCGTCAAGGGTTGACGATGAGGCCGAGTACATCACCTCCCGGGTTGACTCGAAGGGCAAGATGGGCGAGGCATGGGGAGGTGCGACCAAAGATTGGGCGATTGTGGATGTGCCGCCCGGAACCGAGCGTGTGCGTATGGAAGGCATTGGTGGCGGAGCTACCGAGACCAACTGGTCGAAGTATAGCGGTGTTCGCAGGACCAACTTTATCCCTGAGAGAGACGGTGCACCGGCCCGGGCGCCGTCCCCGGCTGCTAGGGAACCGTCTCCCGCACCCCCCCGAGAGTCACGCCTCAGTGTCAGTGTCTATGACCGCGAACGCGAGATTGATATCGAAAAGGTGACGGACCGCCGCATCGCTCGACCTGCCCCGCCACCGCCGCAGCCAGCCAAGGATATGTGGACAGAGATCACCAAGGATTTGGTTGTCAGAGAGGCAATCGAGCAGTTGGGTTACGAGTATGAGGAGACGGGGCAGTTCTACTACATCATGGACTATCTTCGATACGTGAGTTCAATAACCCCGGATGCAAATTGTGAACGTGGACATATGCTGATCTTTGCTTAGGATGACGTTCTTCACCTTGTTGACGTTTCAGATGAGATCCGAAGAGCGCGGAAGCAGCGCACCCGTGAGATCGAATACGAGCGAGATTACAGCCAGGATTGGGAGCGAAGCCGAGACCGCAACTATGGCCACCCTTCACGCAAGTGGGACGAAGTTGTTGAGCGTGAACTTTTATACGACAGCCGCCCACCTCGTCCTTTTCGTTAAGCAGACGGTGACACGATGTTTCTGGTGTCTATATGTCGAAGGCGTTATCAGCGTTGTCATATATGGGCAGCATATTTCGTCAGTTGAGAGATGAAAGTGGTGTTCATTTTGGGTTTTGGATACCTTGCTGTTAGACACTCTTGGGCGAAAGGACATGGTGCTTGTTATGATTGATTGGATGTGTCACCGATGGCCCTGTCTTGAGGCTTGGGTTGGATGCCGATGTCGTCTATGAAGGTTGCTAGGTTGTCATATGATATTATCCCAAGTGTATGAATTATGAAATCACATAGCGAGAAGAACAGGAAACTAAGGACCGAAGAGTGGATGGGAGAGAAGACAGAAGACAGGAGGCAGAAGGCAGTAGGTTATGCGTCAGAGCAGAGCATGGGAGGTAAATAATTTGAGCCGAGCAATTATGAGTTATGAAGCAATATTAGTAGATAAGAAAGTAAACTGCTTGCAATTTTTGGATTCTGTTGATTCGGAAACCGGAGGATCTCATTGACTGACTCATTGAGGTTGTACGGACATCCTTGGATATCGCGATGGATCCATAATTTAAGGTAGGCTATGGGAATGTCCGAACATGTCCGGTCGGGGCAATGGCGACACGCACGAGGGAGAACCCCGCCTTTTTGGTCAAGGTACGGACATGTTGAAAACACCACCCAGTCAGTTATTACCTTCAGGTATTTGTAGATTCGCTCGTACAAAATATACTTCCAAAGTACTGGTACCTTGGTCCGTCATATCTTGACTCTGAGGTGAGATATGAGACGCCTCCGCGGAGTAAGCAAATTCAGTCCACTTTCCCAATGGAAGGCCGCGTCAAGTTTCCAAGGCGCGCCTTTAATTATCCCCGAAAGGCGCGGGGCGCTGGGCTGTGGTTTTACCCCGCCAGTGGCACTTGGGCTGAAAAAAAATTATGAAAGCGGGCGGCAAACGGCGGCCCCATTCGGCACTGGACGGATTTGTTTTGTGCTTGCTGCCCGCAAACCGGCCTCCACATTGAAGATCATCTATATCCATTCACTGCCTGTATGACTCAAAAGCCTTCTCTTCCATTATTGGCCTGTGACTCTTGGTTCTTTTGGACTCGTTTAACATATCTCTATAAAAGCGAGCCGAGGCCGAATTGACAGCAATTCTTCACCAATTTCGCCGTCTTCTTCTTCTCTCCACTACTCCGCAAACCCCTCCACAAAGATCCTGGACAGGCTCGTGTCTGCCACCCCGCCGAAGTCAAGATGGTGATGTGAGTGCCGCCGGCGCGTCGTCCCAACTCCCCTTGGGCAATTCTTGCGTGTTTCTCTCGCTAACATGATGCTCTGCTGCTAGGCTCAAGGACCCGTCGACCAAATACAAGCCCTTTCCCAAAATAAACCTCCCGAACCGCCAATGGCCCGACAGGTCGATTGAGAAAGCCCCGCGCTGGCTGTCGACAGATCTGCGCGATGGCAACCAGAGCCTCGTCGACCCCATGGCACGTTGTCCGGCCCCTTCTTCTGCGTGAGACTCGCTCTAACATGCTGCTCACAGAACGGCGAGGAGAAGTGGCGGTACTTCAAGATGCTGACCGAGATTGGTTACAAGGAGATCGAGGTCTCGTTCCCCTCGGCGTCGCAAACCGACTTCGACTTCACCCGCCGCCTGGTCGAGACTCCTGGAACCGTCCCCGACGACGTCTGGCTCCAGGTCCTCTCGCCGTGTCGCGAGGACCTCATCCGCCGCACCGTCGAGTCCATGCGCGGCGCCAAGAAGGCCATCATCCACATCTACCTCGCCACCAGCGAGTGCTTCCGCCGTATCGTCTTCAACTTCACCGAGGAGGAGACCCTCGCCCTTGCCACCAAGTGCGCCAAGCTCGTCCGCTCCCTGACGAAAGACGACCCCACGCAACAGGGCACCGAATGGGCCTTTGAGTTCAGCCCCGAGACCTTCTCCGACACTCGCCTCGACTTCGCCGTCCAGGTTTGCGAGGCCGTCAAGGCCGCTTGGGAGCCCACCGTCGAGAACCCCATCATCTTCAACCTCCCTGCCACTGTTGAGCTGGCCACGCCCAACATATACGCCGACCAGATCGAGTACTTCTGCCGGAACATCACCGAGCGAGAGAAGATCTGTGTTTCCTTAGTGAGTTTCCCACCCCTAATACAGTCGATGCCAATGTATTGTCTCTGGTGTTAACATCCTGCAGCACCCCCACAACGATAGAGGCACGGCCACGGCTGCGGCTGAGCAGGCTCAGATGGCTGGTGCTGATCGAGTGGAGGGATGCCTTTTCGGTAACGGTGAGCGGACAGGAAACGTCGATTTGGTGACCCTCGGTCTCAACCTGTACACGCAAGGCGTGCACCCTAATATCGATTTCTCTGATCTGGCGCGCATCATCGACACTGTCGAGGTTTGCAACAAGATTCCCGTCCATCCCCGCGCCCCCTACGGCGGCTCTTTGGTCGTGTGCGCCTTCAGCGGTTCTCATCAAGACGCCATCAAGAAGGGATTCCAATTGCGGGAACAAACCGGAGTCAAGTCCGACGAGCCGTGGCAGGTCCCGTATCTTCCCTTGGACCCTGCAGATATCGGTCGTACATACGAGGCGGTCATCCGCGTCAACTCGCAGAGCGGAAAGGGTGGTGCTGCATGGATCATCCTCCGCAAGCTCGCCCTGGACCTCCCCCGAGGCCTACAGGTCGCCTTCTCGTCCGTCGTACAGACTCACGCCGACCAGCTCGGCCGAGAGCTCCTTTCCACCGAAATCACGGAGCTTTTCGAGCGCACCTACTTCCTGCAGGACAACCCGCGCTTCACCCTCGTCGACTATAGCATCAATCCTGATCGGTCAGCGTCTCCGGCGCCGCCGGCCCCTGGCAAAACTCAAGACACCAAGAACCTCCTTAGGGTATTTGAGGGAGTCATCTCCATCGACGGAAAGGAGTACAAGCTACGCGGACGCGGCAATGGTCCCATCTCCAGTCTGGCCAACGCCCTCAAGAACGTGGGCGTCTCGCTGGACGTCCGAGACTACAAAGAGCACTCCATCGGTGAGGGCCGCCACGTCAAGGCCGCCACGTACATAGAGTGTACCACCGACGTGAGCAATCAACGAGTCTGGGGAGTGGGCATCCACGAGGATGTGATGCAGAGTTCTCTGATTGCCCTCCTGAGCGCTGCCAGCAATGTAAGTCTACAATGCTCATGAAACCTTTGTCGTTGGTTCGCCTTTGCTGACTTTGATTTGCAGTTCGCGACCAGCCGCCCTGGCAGCCCCTTTGTCCCGAAGGCAGTATCTCCGGACGTCGTGGACCAGAGTCTGGACCTCAATGTGCCCAACGGTGCTCAGCCTTCAGTGGTGAGCGTTTTGGAGGAGAAGGCGAACGGGATATAAAAAGAGCAAAGTGCAGGAAGCAATGAGACGCCTTGGGATCCGTGGAAAGGAGCGAAAGGGGAATGACATAAAAGCTGTTACTTGATAGTGCGATGTAGCTGCAAATTACTGCGTTGAATCCGAATCTGGAGGTCAGTCTTTGACTTGAAAGACTACATCTTTTTAACATTTGACTTGCAAAACGTTGATCGAGTTGATTCTATTGTCATGCTGTGTGAAACTGATATCAGGGGACTCAATGTGGTGGGGATGGGGGGCCTCGGAGTTCAACCAGGCAGCCCAGGCAAAAGAAGTCCTTAACCAGGTTTACCCCCTGTCAAGGCAACAAAGAAAATCATCAGTATCACATAGAAGCCCATGGAAGCAGAATATCACCGCAAAGACCGCTGCCCAAAAGCCCAAACCCCCGCTGGCATCAACCCCTTGCTCTACGACAATTTGACGTCCAATACAGCCGTTTAATGAGGGCGGCCCAGCGTGGAAAGGTCGGCGGCCAGAGAGGCGGTGGTTGCTGTGGAAGGGTGGGGTATTTACTTTCCATGGGGTCGGGGGCGATCAGTACATGTACACAAACAACAGCAACGGGTTAGCAGCGGGGTGTGAGTCAAGATTTGCTTTTGAAAGCCGAGCTTTGAAGGTGAGGATGCTGGAGAAGAATTTGGAAGAAGGCTTGGAGGAGAGGGAGTGCGAAGCTGGGGAAAGCATGGAGGAAAGGCATGTGATTTCCATGTTGTGTGAGAGGGATAATGGATGGAAGCCCCTGCTAGAGAAGGATCCAAACCATAATTGTCTGATACATCCTCCAGCTTATTAGACCGTCGACTCAGGTATCGGTGACGCTGCCTCCCGTCCACCCATCTAGAATCTGCGATGAGGGTGCCCTGCTGGCAAAGCACGCACTGTCCAGCCCAGGGCTGTCGGCGTTCGCACTGTGCCGCGGCGATCACTGTGAAAACGCCCCGCATTGGGACATCCCACGGCCGCGTTCAGCGTTAAGCGAGGTTTGCCCGGCTTCGGCGGCCTCTGATTCGGCGCTGACCAGCATTACGGAGCCTGGGAAAACCCATCGTCCCGCCCTTAGAGTTGGCCCGTGTTCTCGAGCGCTGTAGCGCACCGTGCGGAATCGGCATCTGCCTGTGGGGGATGGAGGCTTTTCTGCTGGGTGAAAGAAGGGCTGAAGTCACTGCATCGTGGGATAATGGGAGGGACGAAGCTTCATCGGTTCAACTTCCACCTTGGTTCTTTCAGCGAGCTTGCATTTTCGCCGTTTGGTCAATATCGCTGCTTGTTGAACGCTTTCTCTTCAACAGTTCTTTGCTAGCACGCAGCTTTCTCATCGACGCATAACACCAGCGTTGCACACTCTGGCGGTGATTCGCATTCGCACCCCTCGTGTCTCTTCGCACCGTGAACCCCAGCTGTTTCTAGGTCCATCAGGGCAGTCTCTACGAATAATACTGTACCGTATTCATACAGTACGAACTACGAACCCAAGCACCAAGCAGCAAAAAAAAGTGGCGGTAGGGACCTGAACCCGCGCTGCGGTCTGCCTGCGGCTTGTCATTGTCATCTCTCTCAACACCTGCACGTCTCCTCTCTCCCACACAAAACAACATACGCACTCCTCCAACGCCGTGTGTGCGACAGCCCTTCTTTGTCTCGGTATCCTGCCTCTTGCCATCGACCATCCTCCGTCTCCAGGCGCCCGCGGAAACCGTTATACTTTGGGGCACCCCGCGAAACGAGCAGCCCATCGCCAGTCCTGTTTTTGGCGACCGCTCCTCTCCTTATAGAGCCTGCTTTTGCTTCCTCGCCTGCGCCTGGAAAAAATACCCCCGCGCTCTCCGTCACCCCTTCGACACGTGCGCCTTTCCACACTTCGCCCGCCCTGACGCCTGCACAAGCCGCATGAACGAGCCGCCTCACAAATCGCAACCATGTCGAGCTCAGAGATAAACCAGGTGCTCGCGAACTCGCTGTCACCAGGTTGGTTTAACCCCCCCCCGCTCCTTAGTTTCTCTCGGGACCCTCCACCTTGGCTTCAGGGCATCCCGTTGCCCGGGCTTGAGACTTCGTGCTAACGTCTCTCCCTCCAGACGCGAACCTTCGAAACGCCGCCGAACAACAACTCACCCAAGCTGCGGATAGCAACTTTGTACGTCGCCTCCCGATTTCTCAGGCCTTGATGTGGATTTGCTAACCTAGCCCTTGTCCAGCCCCTATATCTTGCAACCCTCGTTCAAGAGTTGGCAAACGACTCCGCCGATGGATCCATCCGAGCCGCTGCCGGTATCGCCCTCAAGAACGCCTTCACAACCCGAGACTTTGCTCGTCATCTAGAGCTACAGTCAAAATGGCTCGAACAAACAGACGACGAGACCAAGAACCGTGTCAAGCAGTTGACTCTGCAGACTCTCGGCTCGGCTAACACCCAAGCCGGTACTGCTGCCGCCCAAGTCATCTCCTCCATCGCCGCCATCGAGCTGCCCCGTGGCCAATGGACCGAGTTGATGCCCTTCCTCGTCAAGAATGTCAGCGAAGGTGCCGACCACCAGAAGCAGGCGTCGCTGACTACCATCGGCTACATCTGCGAGAGCCAGGATTCCGATCTGCGCTCGGCTCTCGTATCACAGTCCAACGCTATCCTGACCGCTGTCGTCCAGGGTGCCCGGAAGGAGGAGACCAACGGCGAGGTTCGCCTTGCTGCCATCACAGCCCTCGGTGACTCGCTGGAGTTTGTGGGTAACAACTTCAAGCATGAGGGCGAGCGAAACTACATTATGCAGGTGGTGTGCGAAGCAACCCAGGCCGATGACTCTCGGATACAGCAGGGTGCTTTCGGCTGCCTCAACCGAATCATGGCTCTGTACTACGACAACATGCGATTCTACATGGAGAAGGCCCTGTTTGGTCTCACCATTCTGGGAATGAAGTCCTCGGACGAGGATGTTGCCAAGCTGGCTGTCGAATTCTGGAGCACCGTCTGTGAAGAGGAGGTCTCCATCGAGGACGACAACGCTCAGGTTGAGTCTGCGGATCAGATGCGTCCCTTCTACAACTTTGCGCGTGTTGCCGCCAACGAAGTGGTTCCCGTGCTTCTGATGCTCCTCACGAAGCAGGATGAGGACGCTACCGACGACGAGTACAACCTCTCCCGCGCTGCTTACCAGTGCCTGCAACTGTACGCTCAGGCTGTTGGTGCTACGATTATCACTCCTGTGCTTCAGTTCGTGGAGAGCAACCTCCGTTCCGACGACTGGCACAACCGAGATGCTGCCGTGTCAGCATTCGGCGCTATCATGGAAGGTCCTGATGAGAAGGTCTTGGACCCCATCGTTAAACAGGCTCTACCCATCCTCATTACCATGATGGAGGATCAGTCTTTCCACGTCAAGGACTCTACTGCTTACGCTCTGGGCCGCATTACGGAGGCGTGCTCCGAGTCTATCGACCCCCAGACCCATTTGCCCCCGTTGATCGAGTCACTGTTCAAGGGCCTTTTGAGCAACGCCAAGATGGCACCCTCTTGCTGCTGGGCTCTCATGAACCTGGCGGAACGCTTTGCTGGGGACCTCGGCACCACTTCGAACCCCATCACCCCTCACTTCAACCAGGCTGTGACTTCGTTACTTGACGTGACCGCCCGCACAGACGCCGAAACCTCAGTGCGAACCGCTGCTTACGAGGTGCTCAACATCTTCGTCCAGAACGCTGCGTCGGACAGCTTGCAGCCTATTGCGTCGCTTTCGGATGTCATCATCAAGCGACTGGAGGAGACAGTACCTCTGCAGAGCCAGGTTGTCAGCGTTGAGGACAGGATCACCCTCGAGGAGATGCAAAACAGCTTGTGCACCGTGACCCAGGCAATCATTTCTCGCCTTGACAAGGAGATTATCCCTCAGGGAGATCGCATCATGCAGATTCTTCTCCAGATTCTCTCTAGCGTGGGAGGAAAATCCAGTGTTCCCGACGCTGTCTTTGCCACTATCAGTGCGCTTTCGACGTCGATGGAAGAGGATTTCGTCAAGTACATGGATGCCTTTGCGCCGTTCTTGTACAACGCCCTCGGCAACCAGGAGGAGCCCAGTCTCTGCTCAATGGCTATTGGTCTCGTTAGTGACATCACCCGGTCGCTCGGCGAACGAAGCCAGCCGTACTGCGATAACTTCATGAACTACCTGCTTAACAACTTAAGGGTCAGTACCTCCAAAATCTCGATAATTGTGTTAAAAATCGAAGCTAACGTTCAATACAGAGCACTTCACTTGCCAATCAGTTCAAGCCCGCTATTCTTCAGTGCTTTGGTGACATTGCTGGCGCTATTACTGGCCACTTTGAAACGTACCTCTCTGTTGTGGCATCTGTCTTGGAGCAAGCTTCGGTCGTGACAGCTGCGCCCGAGGGCCCTTATGAGATGTTTGACTACGTCATTTCTCTACGAGAGGGTATTATGGACGCCTGGGGTGGCATTATTGGTGCCATGAAGATTAGCTCTAAGAGTATGTTCTCCAATGACCATTTCTTCGACTTCCATGCTAACTATTGTCTAGCGGCAGTTCTTTTGCCCTACGTACCGGCTATCTTCCAGCTCCTCAGCACCATCGCCAATGATGTGAACCGCAGCGAGGCTCTTATGCGAGCGGCCATGGGTGTCATTGGGTAAGCAACTCGAACTGAGACATATCCGTACATATGCTAATGATACTTGACAGTGATCTTGCCGACGCCTACCCTAGCGGCGAGCTCGTCGACGCTTTCCGACAGGAATGGTTGACTGCTATGATCAAGGAGACCAAGACCAACCGCGAGTTCCAGCCCCGAACCATCGAGACAGCTCGTTGGGCTCGCGAGCAGGTCAAGCGGCAGCTTGGCGGCTCCCAGACTCTCATGGCTCAGACCTGAGATACGTCGAAGAAGCTTTGATGGCCTCGCCTTGGGAATATCACCCCTTGGCTAGCTTCTCTCTCACGCTGCTTGGACGCAGATCGCCGACTGCCACGGTCTCTGGATCTGACGACCCCTCAGCAAAAGGATGTCCCCTACCCCTCCCCTCGCAACCCTATCCCACGCCACACCATAGCACGATCCCCACGACGCTTCCATGTGTATATAGATCCCCATACGACACTACAGTAATCGAAATACCCCTTCACGACGCTTCACATCAACCATCATCATCAGCAGCATCCCTAGCCCTTGCACTAAATGTATTCAAACATTCCCCCATCACAACTCCCCCTCCCAACAACACACATCACATTACACACAACAGCACATCCCCTTTTTACTTGAGACGCAACGAAGGAATAGAGAAGTCATGTAGCCCCGCGCGGATGAACAGCGGACGGCGAAACAAAATTCATGTAGAGGACCGGGGAGTACAGGCAGTCGGTTCTTTTCGTCCTCATTTTTATCTTACTTTACGCGATCGATCCCTCTTTTGGATTCCCTTTCAAATGATTGGGACCTAACCAGGCGGCGCGTGCTCGGATCCGGCATGTGAGGAATCTTTTGACTGGGTCGAGCGAAGAGTGGACGACGACGACGACGACGACGACGAATGCAAATCAGGAGCGTGTAGGGGACATTTTAGAGAAGCCGACGGGCGGACAGACGGAGGGGGAAGAACGCGGACGAGCCGCGCTCGGACTAGAGTATCAAGTGAGACTCGTTCGAGGGCAATGCCTTCATTGGTAGTGACGGTATAGCAACCAGTTGACCCCAACATTTGTGTCTTGTGCTGTGATTATGGCCGCGTGTGATTGTTTACCTGTAGTCCTTTTCCCCATGACACCGTATACACAACACCCAGAGCAAGCCCGAGGAACCTATGCCGTAACAGTATCTCCCAGGGAGATTCACAGATGACCGGATGCCAAACCGGCCGGCTTGAGGAGCATGTCCTCTACCCGTACCCTCCAAACACTCCACTCCCTCCCATCCAATCCTCCTGCGGCCCATCCATATAAAACTGCAGCTCGCCCTCAAATCCATCCATAGCAGGATAATACCCCATCGCCGACCCCGCCAGCCCACCATCATATCCCCCCACCGGCGCATCAAACGCCTCAATCAACATGCCCACCCCGTCGCCGCCGGCCGTCACTGCTGGAAGGCTGGCAGAGGCGGCGGCGGGACCGGGTACTGCTGCGCGTTGAGATGGTGCTGCTGGTGGGTTTGCTCGGAGAAGACGACGGCGCTGGGGACGCGGTCTTTGCCG
>JAANBC010000425.1:0-28387 GCA_014621405.1 Stylonectria norvegica | reverse complement strand
AATAATAGTAATAATAATAATAATAATAATATACTAATAATTATTTTTTTAATTAGAATATATTATACCTTAAGAAGAGGCTAATAGTTTTAAGTATTCTTATCTTAGATATATAGTCTCTCTAATAATTAGTTAGATATAAGCCTAAAGGTTTAACTAATATTTTATTTTATAATTATATTACTTTTATACTTATTAAGGTTTTTTAATTCTTTTTATTATTATATAGTTACCTTTTAATATTAGTAGCTAGGCTAAAGTATAAAGACTGCCTCTAGTATTATTCTCTAAGAAATAGTATATTTCTGCTAATTACTATATAGATAGTTAATTTTAGAAAAGCAGATATTATAATTAAAGTTTTACTCTTCGCAGTTTTCTTTAAGCTATTATTATATTTTATCTATAAAAGCTTTAAGTAGCCTGGATTAAGAATACTCTCTTTATATACTAAAGAATCTGCAACCTAACAGCGGGTATAATTAAGAACGCTTCGCTAGGAGGATATAGCAAAACCAGCATATAGCATTTTCCCTACCCTGACCTTATCTACTATGAGAGGGACTTAATGTATTAGCTCGTTCATAATAACATGGGACACTTAGCGCTGTTAATCTGTTCATTTATATCCTCGCCACCTTATTATATTTATTATCTATCCTTGTTTCCTAAGGAAAGGACTCGTATGGCGCCTCGCCCCTGAGTATCTGTACCAAGGTGTCCCTCATCCATATCTCGTCATCCTTGAAAGCCCAACCTTTAATTGCCTTAACAGCACTGTCCATCTCCATGAGTTCCTTTTCCGATCGTGGCACATCGTCTGTCAAGAGCTCCATATAATCGCCCTCGTACGTCATATCGAAATAGCGGTACGTCACCAGGCTGGACAGTTTCTGGAGTACATTTCCTCGGAGTAGACTCGCTCGTGATTCTCGGCATGCAATCCGCATCAAGGCAGCACAGGTTGTCTCAATAGGGACGGTGTTTATGGGGCATGGGAACTCTGCTTCTTCTTCAGGGATGGGGATGACCTCGTCGCGGTTGATGCCAGTCCAGGAGAGTGGCAGAAGGACGAGTCGCTGTTCAGGCGATATGCTGTAATGAGCTTCCTCCTTGTGCTCATCAAGCACGTATCGAAGAGCACAATCGCATGATTCGGAGCCGTACTTCGGTCGCATCGAGTCAGTCGGGTGGAAGCCTAAATCAGCAGCCATCTCTCGCGCAGTTTGTATTTGGTCGTCGGGAAGCAAAAAGAACAAGTCCTGCACATGTCAGCTGTTGATTTCGCCAGATGCATACCCATGCATGTGTTGACATACCCCATTGTCAAGGAGTGGAACGCCGAGACGGATGAAGAGGCGCGTTTCCCACTCGATCAAGAGAAACTGATGAGTTTTGAACTGCGTAAAGAGAGGCAAAAGTTGATTGAAGACGGTGCTCATATTGCTTGCAATGGTGTTGAAAATTGATGAAGGAGGGTTATCTTTCGATCCATCCTGTTTCAAACTGTCAGCAAACTCTATGCGGTAACTATCGACCATGAACTGACGTGACTGAGATCGAAGCTGGTTGAAAGTGATGTGATGATGATGGGTGTGGGCTGACCGCGTGGTCTACAGGGTTCACCCCTACGCTCGCGTCGAACCTAAATAAGTGGGTCCAAACACGAGACGCGTTGCTCACGGTCATTTTACACCTCTGCCATGTCTCCCCACGACACACTTCAGCTGAGTCGAGGCTCGAGCAACTGCGCCATTGATCCCACCAAGGGACCAGCTGACACTGCCCAAATTCCAGCGTCAATTGTGCTTTGCGTCTGACTGATATCCTCGACCATCTCAGCCCAGCTATCACAACCTGAGCCTCCCCACAACGGCCATCTCGTATCCCTTGCCCCCCCCCCCGGCTTCAAGGTTAATGCGGCTGCTGCTGACGCTTCCCCCAACACTGCGAGATTCCTCGATCCTCTGGCTGCCGATTGTCGCCTCCCACTCAACGACCTCACGGTTCAATGCCTTCGATTCAAAATATACCTTGGCTGGATCGAGGCTTGAGCAACTGATTCTGGACGAGACTAGTTGATGCTACTCGTCTGGCCACGCCGCATGGACCCTTCTTAGCATCCTCGATAAAATCTGGACCCGTGGGCGTGACGTGAAGCTTTCGGCTTCGGTGCCGCTGCCTCCCATGTCGTCCCCAGCCTCGACGCAGCTCTTCCAAGCACCGTTGGTAACCTCCTACACCTCCTTGCATCGCTTACCTGAATGGTCAGCCTTGATGCTTTTGGACGACGGCAATAACTCCGAAATATGCGCCTTGTACGCCATTAACCCTGGTGGTTCACCGTTTTCATTGATGATTCTGTCGACTCGGACGCCGAAGCTCTCTTCACCAATCGCTTGTCACTACCAGAATGCCCATGGCCTTGCCCGCGAGCTTGCCCACGAGCTTGCCCTTGCCCGCGAGCTTGCTCATGGCCGCGAGCTTGCTCATGGCCTTGCCCACGAGCTTTTTAGCGACCTTGCCCCGCCTTGTCAACCACCTATCTACCACTTTGTCTACCACCCGACCTTGTCACCATTTTGCCAGCCGCCTTGCTAACCACCTGGTCAAACGCCTTTTCATCAATCTTGTCCATCAATCTGTCTACTATTCGAGAGCGTCAATCCCCCGAGACAGGCGTTTCAGTTCGCACGCGCTCACGCGAATCGCTGCGCATCTCCACGTTTCATACTCAAGACCACACCCAGCGGCCATGATGTTGCCACGGTCTCGGTGGCTTCGGATGTCGACACCTTGACTGATGTGGGTGAGGCCTGCCCGATGGCCGCAGCGGTTATCTATGGTGGCCTCATGAACTGTCGTGAAAGTCATGCTGTTGAACGGGAACAAGACCTTGATCCCAAGTGCCACCCTTGACCTCGGAAACCCAGCCTTGGAGAGAGGCGGCGCAGCCGATGGGGAGCTGCTTTACGGTGCCGTGGCGATGCCGTGGCGATGGGGAGGCCTTCGGCGACCGCGTCTTCTTCGGTAGGCTTGTAGTGTGGCAGTAGGCGGAAGGCTGGTTGTTATATCGCTGGCCTGGTCCGGTATCTTCTTGGTGCGTTGGCTTGTTTCCATCCAAGCTTGGCTCTCGCAAGAATGCATCGCTGCTCCTCATTGCTTTGCTCCTCGCTGCTGAGCCATGGTTGACCATCCTGTTGGTCAAGTACACACCTCAACCGCTCGCGTCGCAAGACGAGTGTCGTCGCAAGCAGTAAGTCACCTTTGCAGTCCTTCCTCAGACGTCGGCCGCGCAATGTTCGACGTGTAGGACTTTATGAGACACATGAAGTAATGAAAAGATATAGGGCGATGTGACGATAGTTGAGCTCTACGAAATACATGGTTGCAAAACCTCACCACCTGCTTTACCAAGGACTAATCGGCCGATCGACCATACCCCGACAGATAAAGACTCCGTTGCTGTTCGCTATGGACATCCAAACATGGCGCCTTCGATACTGCGTTCAAGAACGGCCGGGCTTTGGGCTCTTTGAATCCTCAAACATCTCCGATTGTGCCGTCAAACACACTCCTGCGCCGACCATGAGGTCCGGATACTTACGCTGGCCCTTTCAGTCATCCCTATCCTGATGGAGTAGAGCGGTTGGGATTCTGGCATCCCCCAATCCTCGAATGTCTCCGACTGCTGCCAAAGATACTCCTGCTCTAATTACCCGCCTGAACTTGCTTGACGCCGGCCCGTTCAATTGTTCCTCTTTCTCTCTGATCTTGAACTCGATTGTGCTGGACTGATCTAACGCATGCCTAATCCGCCTTATGATACAATGACTACGTCGCCGCAGACTGCACAGCCGATATGGGTGCTCCTCGATCCTGGGTCACTGACTTCTCGGGCGTCGGATGTCTTAGTGTCTGAGTCCTTAGAGGTCTCGACTATGCCATTTCAACTCTCCCGCTCCCGATCGCCTGGTCTGAACTCCTCCGTGGGCCCGTCAAATTATCCCTATCCTTCTGGCCTTCACCCATGTCTATGTTGTCTTGATTAGGGTATGGTTCATCATCTGCGTCCTCTTAGTTTCCATCGGATCGCTGAGCTTTCAGCTATAGGGTTATATAGGAAACATCTCTCGAATGTTCAGTCACGATAGACTCCGAGGAAGCGCTGAATCCTGTCCCGACTAACTGTCATAACTTATCCCGTTCGATGGGTTGTCGGAAAGAATAGCTTTGTCCTTCTGTTAATACGCTGCGCGTCTAACCCAGGTGTCACGTTGGAAACACTCGCAAACTTCGGATGACGATAGTATTGCTTTCGAGGAAGTGCTGATTCCTGTTGCAACTGACTATTCTAAACTCGTCTTGTTCATTGTTTGGAGAGAGGTTGGCCCTTCTGTTGGTGTGCTGCGCTTCCAACCAAGGGATCATCACGAAAATATGTCTCAATTGTTGGGCGATGATGGTACAAAGCATAAGAACAAACACTGGTCGAATGTTGGGTGAAATGCACAGTCGATTCTACAAGAGCCACCCGCCCAAGACGAAATAATGGATCAATGATAATCCGAAAAATAACTAGTTGCTCAAACCGCATAGTCCCGGCATGGTGTCTATCAATGCTAGGTCCCCGGGCTATCTTGATCTTATTCTCTACGACTCTGCAACCCCCCCAGCTATGCCATGCCCAACTTACCTACCCGTTTTTGTACGGTCTGAACTCCGCCGGCTACAGGTTATCACCGCTCTCCTCCCCATATCCATCTTGATCTGCGTGACCCCTACCCGATTCCCTTGGATGGCTATGCCTCGAGTCATAGAGCAATGTTTGGGAAAACTCTCCAAGTACGGGGCAACTACCGTCACACTCCAGAGGAAGTGCTGACGTTCCTGTGACTGACTTCTGGAGACTTGTCCCATTTGATAGCTTGCTGAGGAGGGGATTGTCTTTGACATTGGCTTACTGTGCTTCCAGTCAAAGGGCTACGTCGAGATGACTCCGCAAGGATTAGGCGATGATAGTCCTCACTCCAGAGGAAGCGCTCATGCTACTGTGACTTACTATTGTAACCGCATTCCATTTGATGGCCTCATCGAGCAGATCCTTGTGCTTGTTGGTGAACTTGTCTTTTGAGACTCGGTGGTTCGATGGAGGGACAAGAACGGTAGGTGAATATACCTTGACCTAGAGGAAGCGCTAGCTCACGTGGTGGTTGACTGTTGACAGCACGTTCCTTTATATGACCTCCAGTCGAATCTTGCCCTTGTGTGTAAACTTGCCGCGTGAAGTCAACGGCTCGATAGAGGGACCAGAATGATCGCCACGTGCTGCGGCTGAAGATGCTCTGGTGTTTTCGTATTGGAAGTTCAAGCAGCAGTCCTTCCCTGTCATCCAGACGAGGGCCAGAGCAGTGTCATCGCCACGGCTACGAGTTGTCACGCTGCTAGATGCTAGACAAGATCGCAACTTATAGATACTATAGATACATGACTCCATTCCTCAACTATAGCCCTCGGGGCTCTCGTTACTCCGCCCAGTACTCTGCTATCGAGCGCGGTAATGCTCTGTCCCCCTACTCACTTGCCTCACGCTCTGGAGTCCCCGACCTTCATCTTTCCCTGTCATCCTACAGCTCTTCCAGATTATCTAGATAGGCCAATTGGTGTAAATGTTCCCGCTCAGTGTTGTCGCGCTGCGGAATGCTATACGAGGAAGACAACTTATAGGTCAACGTAGACTTGGAACCTTCCTTCTCGCTCGGCTACATCCTGTCTGTGTAAGGGTGACTCGTTCGCCCTCCACATCACGGACACACTACCCTGAATTTGCCGCACGTACGTGTTTACCCGCAGTCTTGGGGATCAATTCAGATGTAAAGTATAGGCGACACTCATTACCTTAGTCACAGTCAACAAGAAAGATGGCGGAGTGAATGTTTGACGTCGAGCGTTTAATAGACAAGTGAGCCATCAAGGCCGGACTATGAATAACACTGAACGAACTGAGATTTCTTGGAGACTGGTTTGAACTGGTTCTGTGCTTCCATATACCTCAATGGATGCGATCGTGGACTTCACTGGTTCTCACTGACCTTCATAAGCCGTCCGTCTTATATAGGGCGACTCGTCTCGTTCAATGACTTGATCGAGGTTCGTCTAACAGTCCACCAGCTTCGCGTGTTCACGCAAATAGGCCGAGATTTGGATATTCACAGGTTATCTATGGATCTGCCATCTTCCCTCAATCAGAGGAGCCCGTAGTGAACCATCCGTGCCTTGAATGCCAGGCTGTATCAGCACTTCTCAATGCTCTTCGATCCACGCCTTCGCGAAACCTCCCCGTCGGTGAAGCCCTCCTCCACCGTATGACCACCCCGAGCACCTCTTTCGACATCAACAAGACCACAACGCAACTTACAGTCCAACTCTGCACATGGACCTTACTCAACATCTTGTCCAAAGATATGTGATTTGATAGCTAGTTCCTAGATCGCTTCAAGAGACCACTGCGCTGGGCCATGAGGTGGTTTCGACATCAAGAGGAGTCGACTTCTCAGCTCGGCCTTGTCATCAAGACTCGTTGTGTGAGTTGGTTAACCCCGCGTGCTGGGCCCATTGCGGTGTTGACGGTAGAAGCGCGATATAGCTATACCAAGATACTACTACCGCAAGATGACTTTGCACCAAGACACCATCAAGACACCATTATACCGACATTCCAGCACATCAAGGTAACTCAACTACAGTGAACTAAGCTCGGGGAGAATCCATCGTTGGGCATCCATCGTTGGGCAATCTAGGAAGGCACTGCGAGTCAACTCGACGGGTCCTATGGTAAACAATGGCGTCAAAAGACATATCCTCCAAGATTGAACAGTCACAAGATATTACGTATCGCACTATCAAAGCGATGATAGGCCTTGCCGTCGAGGTTAGTGCGTCCCTCAACCTTGCTGAGTTTCCAACGAGAGGGGGATGTGAGTCTTGCACCATGTCTTTGATCGTCTCCTGGTTACAGACTCACAACCAAAGGCAGACTTGAGCTTCTCAATCTCCTCGGGGTTGGGAGCTACTTCAGCCTGAAGCTGGGGAATTTCATCACCGTGGGGAGAAACACTCGACCTTCTCCGTGTCCTCGGTCCTTGCGCCGCGATGGATTGGCGGATTGTCCGGCGTCGAATGGATCAATCGAGTATCCAAGTGGCATGTGGCTATTTCCCCCATGGGCAACGGGAGAAGCTCTTGGAGTTGAGGACTGAAGTACACCAATTTGGCGTTGTCAATTCGGAAGCCAGTCGAGCATTTCCAGCGACGGCGGTTCATTGTTGGTGATAGGCATCATGGCTGTGGAAAGGCGTGGCAGTGATGGTATGGGAATTGGGCGGCCACACCACACCTGTGTCTCCTCATGGATACCGTTGCATGCCGCCTGGGTAGTGATCCAGTCTGCTGACACACCTCCATCTCAGCGCGGCTGCATCTTCCCCGTTTGTGGCCCTACAGTTGAGGTCCTACAGTAGGTACGTTGCCCGGAGGCGCACACTCCCTAAAGTTGCGTATTGCAGCATCACTGTGGTCGACCAAGCAGGAGCTCCACGCAAGCTAACATCAATCAATCACGGGTTGGAGTGAGAGAAGCGAGAGGTTAAGTGGGAGCCTGACGTGAATAGCGCTCGAGGCATCGGGTTAGACGTGTCTTGGGTTGTTTGCAACAGAAGCAATGACTTGATCCTCGTTGATCAGATGGTAGATAGGGCAATGTTTCGAGCAGTGCAATGCCTCTCCAGCTGACCCCGAGAGCGAGGGGCCACCGATATCATGGCCCTCGACAACGCGGAGTTGTGAGAGAGTGGCAACTTGGACATAGTATCAGGGGAGAGATTGTGGAGGGGCCATGACTATACGGTCGTGGGCTCGTGGCCATGCAACATGAGCTCTGCCTGTGCTCCGTATATCACCGAAGTGACGAGCTCCTTGGTGGAGGGCTGTTGATCTCAAACTCGTTCGTGTCTACACCCTCGAGCCATTTGCCGTCAGTGGAGCTCTAGAAATAACTTAGGACGTTGGGTTGATACGAAATATGACCCGGAATGGGTTGCAGGAGCTAGACGAGAAAAAAAGACCGCAAGGTCAGCCACGTCATCATGCTAAAAGCGTTGCGTCATGTGGAACGAAGTGTTGGCTCAATCTCTCTCAACCGGCATCTATAGGCCATACTGATGAGTATGCCATGTCTCTCGGAGGAAATACGACAAAGACGTTCCCACTAGATGGCCAAGCAGATCTGCCTCGCAAGTCTATGGCGTTGAGATAATACCCCTTCGCCCATGACAGGTCAGAGCAATCTTGTGGATAGACCGGGTACTTAAAGAATATATGTAAATCGCCATCTCCGTCGGGCGACATCGAGAGCAGCCAAGGACATAACACCGTGGTTGAAAAGCTTGTCGATGCAGAGATGAAGGAGTGTTATCTCGTTCGCATGCTTGGGAATGAATATGCTCGAATATCGGGGAGTATTAGTGTTGAATAGACCGGCGCAGCACTCAAAGAGACATAATCAGTTCGAGACATGGTCGAGTTCAATAGTCAATCGTGCGGGAAGTCTACGAGGTGCGGGATATATAACCAGGAGGCAGGTGGTTCGTGATCGTGCCCTGCGAAATTCCGCCAACGTTAGCTTTGACTTGCTGTACGCTGATCAACCGCAACCTACCTTGTGTCATTGCGAAGAGGAGCGCTATGTAGGTAAAGGATATAGAGATATAGAGTATCGCTGTGCTCTAAGAATAGAACTACCGATTGGCGCTGAGGTCTAAAGTTAAAAGGTGTTCCTCCCTCATCTGCATACTGCCGACGTCGAAGCTCGTGGCATGGCGTAGTCAATTATCGAGGAGAGAAATATGCTATCGGAGCATAGATGAAGGATGGTTGGTCCTGGCGGCATCGTGAATGGGAGCGGGTTATAGAAGATGCCAAGGTATCAGATATCACAGCACTCGAGGAGGGGCTCAGTCGATTGGCGCAAGGATCTAATGTTTAAGGATATATGCCCTCTCTGCTATGTGATGCCGACAGAGAAGCTGATGGAGTGGTGAAGCTCGTGGAGTGGTCAAAGCAATCGTCGAGGCGAGGAAGTCAGAAGACGGATAGTCAATAGTACATAACAACCTTGTGGAATTCAGCCCAAAGGTTAGTTGGAACATCTTGGGCGCGGAGCAACAGACGTCCTACCTAGTGCAACATGGCGAGTAGGAGCGGGAGATGGAGGATACCGAGGTTTTGAGTATCCAGCGCCCAAAGGGCACCTGTTGATCGGCGCCGGGATCCAACGCTTAGATAGGTATCCTTCTCTACTGTATGGTGCTGATGATAAAGCTCGTCAAGTCTGCTGCCTCAGTAGCAGCAGCAGCAGAGTCTTCCGCTGAAGCAGTATCTGCGCCTGTTGCTGAGGTATCAACTGTCGACCCCATCGAAAATTCCGTTGTCGACGACGAACCGGCAGTATCTTCAGAGCATGAGGCCGCCGCATCTTCCTCGGAGCTCTCTAGTAACACAATAGGGAGTCGCGTAACTATGGCGCTGACTTTGGCTCGGAATGGGTTGCGAAGATTGCGAAGCAGTGAAAATTCGCCTCAGAGCCTAGTAGGGAATGTCGCAATAATGGCCATGTTTCGAGAATCGATGGTGCTGGAAAGTCGGGGCCCCTGGAGGAGAGACAGCGCGGTTGCGTTTAATCAGACTCGGCTCTCGGGGTCCCGTAATATGGCCGTCGGCCACTCTGGATCGCAGGTTGACAAGGGAAAGGCGTGGGTGCTCATGGTGTGATGGAAGCGGCGTAAAGAAGATGTAGCAATTGGCCGTTGACAAGATGAGCTCTGGTCACTCTTTCACCAACCGCACAGCGTTTCGTCGAGATATTTGTGCTTTCGAGGGGGCTCCAGCTTCCTCCCATGCTTCCTCCTGCTCAAGTGCTGCAGCTTCTCTTCTACTTCTGAACCCAGACTTGAGCCGAGTCAATGATCAAGACATATAGGGAGGCTGTGACTGACGAGACATGCCGCTTCGTTCCATGTAGACCTCGAAGCCCCCCCTCTTGAGCCTTGAGCTCTATCCATGAATCCAAACCAGTGTATCTTCTGATTCGGCCGTCTAGGTAGCTCTCGGTCGATATCTCCCGAGTATCCGACATCGACCGTAGCCTACAGTTTAGGAGGAACGGGTTCAGGCGCTTCGATTCTTGATGTTGACATGCATGTGTACGATTTTGACGGCGAGAAGAGATGGATGGTGACTCGAGTATTTCGCTTCATCCTCGACGCGCTCCGAGTTCTTGTTGGTCGCTTCTGGCTCTCGTTGCGGCTGTGTCTTAGGCTCATAAACGTCGGCATCGCTTGAAGTGGGATCATGGAGTTGTCTTGGCTGATCCCGTCCGGAAGTCTCTAATAAGTAGAAGTGATAACAGCATGTGAGGAGGAGAGGTGAGCAGAATACTTACCCAGTCCAATTATCGAAGAGACAACGCGGGCGGGCAAACAGACCCTGATCTTGGCACTTCTGGCTGCTCCCTTTGACCCGTTAGAGATGCGCTGAAGAATTTCAGAGGCTGAATGAGTCGAAAATGTATCTGGCATCCAATGCTTGGACATTAAATAGGGACTGAGACATCCGACCATGACAATGATGAGTAGCACACACAGCAATAGGCCATCTTCAGATACGTATCAAGGCAAGTACTTCCGCAAGCACAAAGCTCGTTATGATCAACATCCGCATGAGTAAGCAAAGTGAATCACTCTCGCCAAGTTACGCACCTTGCCGAGAAGTCCTCAGAAGGTCGTCGCTCCTCGCCTCTCTTCTTGTGCTCCGGGTGATAGGGCTATTGGCATGGGAGAGCTCCAACGTCCGCTATTGCAACAACTCTTCCTTCCACACTTTTGGACCCGATGCTTTATGTGAGAGTCGTAATGGCTGGTCTTTGGGAAGCTCGTGGCTGACCATGCCCCTCGGAGGGATTGACGGTGCTTGTAGCTGGTTGAGTATGACTTTGGATAGCAAATAACTCTCATCGGGCTCGAGGCCCTGACTTGGCTTCGGTATCCAGGTCCCTCATCCTCTGTCAACCACGACCCCCGTCGACTGGACTCCATTGAGCGAACCCCATACCTAGCTGCCACCCAGGCTCAATCGCGCCATTCCGTTGCGACCCCCGGTTCATTATTCCAGCGCGCCGGTGATTGAACAACATACATCATCTTCATCGAGTGGACGAGTTCGTTGATTTAGATCTTCCTCACAGCTAGATGGCCAATGCAGTCGCAGCTACGAGAGCCGCAACGCCCCTAGTTGTTCCTTTCAGAAGAGCACCAGTGTCTTTCTTTCCATCATCGTCGTCCTCGATGTTGGACGCTGAGGCTGGATTCGACGAAACCCTACTGGCCTAGGCTGAGAACGTTCTCGAAGCGCTTTCCGTCGGAGATCGAGAATCCTCAGCTTGACGAGAAGACCACATGGAAGGCCTGAGTGCACGAGACTGATGATGACACTAGATACGAAAAGAGCCGAGTCTTGATAGAATTCAGGTCAGCTGTCCCGACTCTTGACGTGTCCCGTCTTGAGCCCGTGTCCCTCAACTGTCAAGTGACTCCCTGGTCGGAAATATAAGGTGAGTTGTCGAAATAGCAAGGGTTTTGTGCAGTTTGTGGCTCACGCACTGGGTCCAACTGCCAGAAGCATCGCATTGGTTCCTTGTCATTCTGTCCAACCCTACCCCCCACGCTCCTGATGGCGCGATCAATATCCTCGGAAGTAGATGGGGTCATGAGGCTGATGAAGTTGGCTTCGGGCAAGGCGAGGCGGGTGATGCAGATGAGCAGTAGGGGAGGAGGTCCAGATAGCATGCGCCTCAACTGTTTGATGGCCTGCTCAGCTATCAACCAGCGCGTAACTTGAATCGCAAACATGTCCCAATACTGATCAATTGTTTAACCGGCAGCGCGAATGAATGTCTTTGAACTACCTTCCCCGCCGGTGAGATGGCATCTCTCGTTGTCAAACTGAAGGAAAACAGCGCATTGGCTTTTGGGCGAACATAGCCGCTCCGTCTAGGGATGGCTGGGAGGACGCCCAGATGGCACTCATGGAGGACACAACCTGCGAAACGAGCCAGTAGAAGGAGGACGTGGGTTTTCTGTGCCCCAGTTGTCGTTTTTTGTCCTTGCTCTGGTCCTTGATCTTATTCCCATACCAATCTTGGCTCTCAACTAAGCAGACACCGAGGTCCAATCTCACCAACAGGGCAACTTAGTCACAGGAAAAGGTTGGGTCATCAGTCATCACATCATTCCCAAACATATGAGACGTGGATATCCTTTGCAAGTCTTCGACATTGAGATCGAAATGGCATGACGCGGGCAGAGAACTTTGACGAAGATGCGTCAATGGCACCCTTAATGTTGATGAGGCTCTGAAGTATTGACGAGCTCACTATCGTTACATAAGAGACACTGCCTCAGATCTTAATGACTCCCGCAGCAGTGGAAGAAGACGACACTGCAGGCATTTTCGAGCGGTTGTTTCAGCTTCTGATGCGTGCTATGTTGACATCGCCGGCTCAAGCTCAACGAAACTCCTTCATACCGGGCGGACGTTAAAGCTTTTAAAACCAGCGTGTGCTAACAGAATGATCCGAACCTATGCAAGGTTTGTTCTCGCCTTCTGCTTATTAGAACCATGTTTTCGGGAGGGTTCCTGAGCGTCAAAGCCAAGCCCGTCAAGGTGGTCAAGCTAGGACCAGCGAAATGATCTGGCATTGTCCAATGTCCTGAAATATGTATTCGAGAACCACGGCAGTTGTTGTTCACAGGTTGACAGGTTGCTGTGATTCTTTGAATTACTGGGTGCGATAGAATGGATGAACTGGGCGGTCTTTTGAACAGTTCATGAACTCGTCAACTGGTGAAGTGTTCAACGGGATGATGGGTCACATCCCTACGGCTCGTTCATCTGGTGCGTCTCTGACGTGGGTGAGGCCAGGGCGGTGCTGGCGATGAGGATGGCGGCGAGGATGGCGGCGAGGATGACGGTAAGCAAGGTGGCGGCGTCTTCCCAACATATCAGGTCTGTTAGTGTCGCTAAATAGAGATGGCCTTGATTAAAGGATAATGAATGCCGAGGGGCTATAGTTGAACCGGCCTCGCTCATGGGTTCTTGGAAGACGATGGAAGTTCAAGGAAAAGAGCAACGGAAGCCCGGGCACCTTTGAAGCAACGATCGGATATCCAGGGCTTGACTACCAATGCCCTCAACCCCAACACCATCATCCAGACTGGTGATAATCTCCTGTATCGTGTACATCGGCTCGGGATGCAGACATGAGAAGCAAGTCGACACGATCCAACGGACCACGAGGGCTGTGCCCTGCCCCGGTCTCTCGCAACCGCAGATCCGGATCAGTATGATGAATTTAGCTCATTCGCGGCCGTGGATGGAGGGCTGCATCATCGAATCCGGTCCACCCAATATTAACATCGAGAATCTTTGAGACACTAGCGGCGTAACTCATATGGTGGATATCTTGGGAGAGTGTTGACGTCGGAACAACGGATCAAAGATCTCGGCTATAGAGCTAGATGTATAATAGCATCGACCACTTTACGAGTTGGAGTGGAAGAGCAGCAAGTGGAAGCAAGTCTCTCTCTCCATCTGTCTAGCCAGGCATTATTCTGGGTTGGCTGGGTTCCAAGGATCAGTCCAGTAATCGACGACGCGAACTCTGATCTTGTTGTAACTCTTCCGTTCTCAGGGGGATGACAGTTTCTCAACAAGAGCATGTGCATGAACCGCGACAGCCTTGAACGAGAACACGCTGAAGACAACCGAAGTTTCGTGTCTTGCAAATTCTGTATTAAGTCGAGCCATGGATGCATGGTGGAGCTCAACACAGCGGGGTATAACTACTCCTATCTTCTCTTAAATATCGCAACAGGAGAACTGATGCTAGGCTCGAAGAACACTTCTAATAGATCAAAAAGGTCGGGTCGTGGATTACGGGTCAAGTCTCATGGATTCATCCAAAGTATGTTGTCACAAGACCGACCGCAAGCTCTTGCAAAAGCTCATGGGGAATTGCCAAGAGAAGAACTGGAAGTATACCAACCACCCGCGAAACACGGGTACTCCCAAGCATTTGTCACAGATGCTGACGGAGTGTGGCCATCGTTGGTAACGCAAAGTTGAGCGCGGTTATATCACTCGGCATCTCCATCGGTCGAAGAGATGTTAATCAACGGAGGAGGGCGGAATTCTGCCTCTGTCTGCGAGGAAAAGAAATCCCGTGACAAGTCCGGGCCCTACCATGGCTTAAGTTATCGACTCCAGCCATGCGATGAACATAAAAGGACGTTGAGTACGTTGGGTTCCTGCTGTTGCTGCTGAGATGGCGGAACAGCGCTGATTCGGCTGCCAGCAATGCAAAAACCAGGTTTCAGCAGCGTGACACTGTAGGGGCCTGGGATTGACAATTGGAAAGAAACTCCGTGGTCAACATGCTGCCAGCTATCTTTGATGACTGCGAGGCTGTTGTAGATTGGCATGAGGACTCAACTTGCTTGTGGCCGCAGGTGTCTTGCGCTCTGGATATGCGTCTCGCCAACGAACCCGCAGTCTGATGACCCCGATGTAGAAAGCAAGATTAGCAGTGCACTAACGAAGCCGCGTTTAAGTACACGACGTCCGCAGAAACCTCTTACCCGCCAGGCTCTAATGGCGCTAGTGGTAGTCGAAGCCAGCAAGGACTCCGCAACTGCAAGCAACGATCTTGGACTAGATGGGCTCTTGGTGATGGTCTCAGTGATGGTGGCGCAGATAGTTGAAGTAGATTCGATGATGATAGGGCCAGTCTGAGTGCCAGTCCTGGTGTGAATATCGTCTTTAGCCCTGGTGTGCCGTCAGTCTAGCCGCCAGTCTGGGTGCCGGTCTGTGAGCTAAACATCAAAGTCCCGGACAGCAGCTCGGTGTGGCTAGGAGATATTACAAAAATTTCCATGCTGCTGCAACTAATCGTGTGACTTGTCGAGGCAATTGCCGTGAAAGACCGTCTTCCGGGTACTGAGTAAACTGGCCACGATGGTCTCGGCATATTGATACCGGCCGGAAAGCTCAAGCCTCTGGGGGTGGCTTAATCGTCCAGGGTTCTCTGTGCCTAATGACGTTATTTAGAGACCACCATGCCAATCGAAGACTAATCGAGCAACGATCATGGAGCGAGTGAAGGATTCAGAAAGAATCTTGTGACGTCTCGATGCAGTCGACGGCTGGTGTTATCATCAGACGATGGACCAAATCTGCGACAGACAAGCAAGTCTATATTGACACAAAACGAGGCAATCGCCATGACCGAATTGCAGCTAGTTTCTCGAGCTGTGGTTGCCATATGCGTTGCCCAGCGAATCCAGTAGCGGAAGTCAGTCTTGGTGGTTCAAGCTCGCATGTTATCCCACGTCGTTGAACTTGTGTTTTCGTTCCCCGGCCCAAGCTTCGAATGCTTGCCTTGGCCATATTCATGTCGTGTAGGGTCCGGGAGTTGATCCTCACGGGCAATGAGCGAAGTCCGCCATACACGGCACAAGGCCGACTCATCTGAAAGAGCGATGGTTGCAGTCGTATAATCCGGGAAGTATGGATCATTAGCAAACCGCTGCTTAGCATCTGGGCTCTCCAAGACGGATCATGAGAGATTGACAGCACTTACGACCGAGTTTAACAACAAAGAAAAGAAGAGGCTTCCTTGGCGGATTGCCAGCCGTCGGTAACGGATCCATAATCGCCCACACGAGATTGACAGGACTTATAATCGGCCGAAAAGGGTAGAAGAGGACGGCTTCCTCGGCGCGCCATTGTTGGGAGCTGAGATGTTCAGCAGCCATTATCTCATCGGATGTAACTGGGTCGAGGCGCAGTGGTCCAAGGTGCAGCGGCATGAGGACGACGGAAACGATAGAGGGTGTAGATGAGAGACAGAAAAACATGGATATGCGTGCCGAAGAACGTGTCGGGGAAAGCATTATGCAGCTTGAGATGTTGGATGGAGAAGTTCAATCAGTAACCCACAGCCTGAGCACCATCACCGACTTCTCACTCCTTCAAGCCCATAAGATCAACCCCCCCAAGATCTCCTTGGCCTTGATCACCCACTGGTGTTGCTCGACTTTCTTCTCGGCTTCGCGAAGAGACGACCCAGTTGTCAAACCCTTTTTGAGCCTTTTGCGACAGCTCCCACTGGGAATCATGCTGTTTTGTCATAAAGTTCCGCATGGAATTTAGGCCAAAGAGCATATTGCTCTGAAGTCGTTGTTTTTGCTCCATGGCAGACCGTCTTGCCATTTCGTCAAAGTCAAACGGGCCCACGAGCGCAGCGTCCCCAGAGCTGGATTGCTGGTCCGCCTTTACGACATCGAGCCCAGTTTCTTCCGTACAGCATCCGTTTAGCCCGGGCCATGTTTGTGGCGAGAGTCTTCAACTGGTGCGTTTCGGCGTTTCGGCGTTTCGAACATTTACCATCGTTCGGGCCTGGTCTCGACGCTGGGTGGCGTTGCGAAGACTCGTCTCAGCCACAAGCAGCCGCGCCTTGAGTTGTTGCGAGTCTGTCATGCCGACAAGGTCGGCCTTTTGACGTCCAGTGACTTCCTTTATCGTGTCATCTGTGGGACTCGCCAAGGCAGTGTCCTCGGCAGCCGATGAGCTCCAAATTGCTCAACCAAACGAGTTTGAGTGGGCTCAAGCGGGAGGAGGTAGCAAGACTCTCAAGCGCCCGTTACAAGACGATGGAACGTCTTCCAAGAAGCCCTGTCAGGAACTCGATGCCAAACTCGATGCCAAACGCATATTCCACGAACTTACCGAGCCTGTCTAGATGCACGATATGTCCTCCTCTTCGTCGCCCAAGTTCTTCTTACCGTCATGGGCAAGGACAAGATGCCCGTCTACTTGACCCCTTGTGATTCACAACTGGGGGATCCGACCTCCCTAGATAGTCGACATTTCGACAAGAATGACATGCTTCGGGATTCCGCCAGCTCGTCGTCCAAACCTCCAAGAGCCGACTCAAGACGTTAGTAGGGGCTCTCGGACAGGCGTCATCGAGCTCAAGGCCAAGTTGGGGCGAGGCCGGCGACGCAGTAGTTCGGGCTGGATCACGAGGTGGCATTGGAAGCAGCCCTAGATCTGACGAGGCGTTGCCGGGAGGAGATAAGGACATGGCTGCATCCCCTGCCGTTTCTTCAGACACGGCGATTGAAGGAGTTCAGGCTCAGAGTTTGTTAAAGGAGGGACAGGCTAGGGTTCCAGTTAGCAACAACCTCAGAAAGATACGGTACTATAATTGCTCAATGCAAGGTCCGCCTTACCTGGCTCTACGATGTCACAGATGCCACAGATGCCACAGGTGAATGGGTGAAGCACGCCTGCGACTCAGAGACGCGTACAAAGCTGCGGCAGCTCTGTCCGCACCAATCAAGTGGCGGGAGCTCCACGCGGCTAAGGATGGCCCTGCTATCACCCATACGGGTGGAAGAAAACATCGTACACTCTGAGCATATCAGAACCTTGTACCTAAGGAAATATTAGACTAAAATCCCTAAATAAGTCCTAAAATAATCTCTAAATTAACATATTTTCTTTATAGATAATAATCTTAGGGTATAGAGGTTTATCACTGTGAACAAGACGGCGTTTAGTGGTAGCCATTCCCATGTTTTCTTCCACCCGCTTGTCACCTTGCAATCGTTCATTTCCTGCCCCGTAAGTTGATGCCTCAATAATTCGCAGCTCGAATCAGTCTGTAGTACAATTCTTTTCATTTTTCTACGTTGCGTCGTTGTTTCTAGCTTTTGTTATATCTGAAGCTACGCTGGAGCTTCTGGAAAGCCTTCAAGTTTAGAATGACGTATGGGCCAACATAATCGTGGAGCCGGGACCGGAAAAACAAACGGAATGACTGTGAGTGGACACCCGCTACTTCTTCAACTCAATAACAACCACAACAACCAACAACCATCAAACATCAAACATGGGCGCATTCCCATGAGCCGATAGCACACTCCTCCAACAATGGCCAACGGACATGAACTTCCCAAGGCTCTCTCGTCCATTCCACTCTCCCCTCCGATCTCCTCGCGCAATGTAACCCCGACAGAACACCAAGCCTTGCCCTCACCACCGGCAACTGCAGAGCGCGTTGGATCAGCCAGCAAGCCCGCGGTTGTCAAGCGTCTGCCAAAGAGACTCCTCCAGTACCAGAAGCGATTCGAGCGAGGAGACGTCGAGCCACTCGTCTTTGTCCCTATCAGCAAACAGGAGTGGTTGGATCATCACAAGGAAATCGAGCGCACATTCCGACGATTCGACTACGAGCCCCGACGAGGCCGCATTGCCCTACGCATGACGACACCAACACATGAGTTCTTTTTGGACGCCTTTGCCGAAGCCATCAAGGACGAGTTGAAAAGGATTGGGCGTGAGGGGGGTCCGGCTGGCAGATTCGCATCGCAAATTCGGAGCGGCAACTCGGCACGGATCTACCTGGAGGATGAGGTGAAGGACGGCCTCGAGGAGGGAGAGAGGAAGCTCGCGAGGAAGCTCGGGACTAGTCGCTCGCCGGATGCCCAGTTTCAACATAGGATGGCTGTCTTTCCAGGCGTGGTCGTCGAAGTCGCATATTCCCAGAATGTGCGGGCGCTTCGACGATTGGCAGGGGAGTACATTCTCGACTCGAATGGCAAGATCAAAGCTGTGATTGGCATCTCCATCGGGTACGGAAGTAACCCATCGACGCTCTCACTATGGAAAGCCCGGTTGATTCGAGAGAGCGGCGAGGAAGTGGACACACTGACCGTTGAGCATGTTATCAAGGCGCAGGTATGATTTCCAACCGAATCATGCAGATTAGGCAGCGCGCTAACTTTGACAGCGATTCCGAGCAGCAGATAATCGACCGATGAATCCTGATGAGACTCTGACCCTCGACCTACGAGATTTCGCGCCCGACAGACTCTCCGAACCCTCATACTCGCTCCCAATTACAGTACCCTTTTCTCGAATCCGAGACTGTGTCGATGGTGCCAAGGAGATGCAAGACGTTCGAGAGTCGATTCGATCGGGACCGCAGCCACCGGAGCCACGGATCAAGAAGCGTCGGCTCTCCTCCAGCTCCATCGAGGAACTGGCATCAGACGATGCGGCGAGGTTATCGGACGAGGAGAAGATGGCGACGCAGAAGGTCGAAGCATTGGATCGGGACTATGAGCCTCGAGCATCAAAGCGTCGTGCCTAGTAGGTGTGGGTTGCGGTGTCGGTGGACGCATCTGTCATTTGTGGCATTTGAAGCGATGGTTCGATGAGTGATAATGGTGGATTGTTATACCCAGGGTTCATTTGTAGGCGTTTGGATGAGGGAGAATCCTTTTGTGCATCGATTGGAAATAGGAATGGAAAGATAAACCGGTTGTACCATCAGCTTTAAGGCGAACACACACAAATGCGACGAACTTGTTGCATCTTGATCCGATGGCCAGGGCACCGACTCAACTTTGCAAACCTGATTGGACTTGAACGATGTCTTACTCCCCGTATTGCACTCCGCATCACGTTTGCGCCGCGATTGAGTTGGCAATTCTCTCCATGGACCCAAGTGGGCAGAGATCTCAATGCTGCCAAAGGCGATGAACTGGCGTCGGAAAGGCAGGTCGAGCAGAACTTCTGGAAGCTCCGCGTCTGATCAGGCCTTTTCACCAACATGTTCTTGGAGGCGCGCAAGATATGACGATACGGCTTTGGCACATTCAACATGGCGGCTGGATAAGAGAAATGACCTCGGACTTGTCAAGTGGTTCACGGAACTGACGGTAAGAGAAGCTCTGGTGAGGGAGTCAGATATTCCCTAAGCTGGCAAACATTCTAATCCTGCAATGGAGATTCTTGGTGCAACGCACGTAGCATTGCTCCGAGTCCACGTGGCATACCTCCATGTGCCTACCTGTCCTTTGTCGAGACCGATCTGATGGAATGATACGCGGGCTTTTCGTCAACATCATCTCGAAGCTGGGGAGATGCGACAAGATCTGGACGAGGGAAAGAGATCGAACTGCCATCAAGTGGCACGTGGGATTGACAATAAGAAAGGGCTCGCATCATTCTGATTACATTCTCATTCATTCCTATTACATCTCGCACACCATTCTCACCATGGCGGCGTATGCATCATACCCCGGCAGCGCCTTCAACTTCCGCGTAAGCACCGCGCGCGGATCCGGAATCAGCGACCGGTTGGCGTGGTACTTTTCCGGGACTCTGATTAGCATCGTCAGCGTCGAGATCTCCACGTACAAGGCCTTTCTTTCGGCCAAGCTGGGTGAAGAAGGGACAAGTGGTTTCGTGGGATGGGAGTGGTAGGCTAGATTGGACAAGGAGTCCTCGGGGGTGATGGTTGATGCTAGGCTTCGTGGGATGGGGTCCTCGAGGGGTTGTGCATGTGGATGAGTTGGATTCAATGGCCTGGGATTTCGTGCGAGGTCCTGTACGGGGAGATGTGGCTGTGGATCTTGTCTGAGTTGATGTTGTGCGTTGTATGAAGGTTGAGGACGGGGACGGGGACTGAGGATCGGGGGTTGAGGATGAGAACGAGGACTGAAAACCGGGGGTTGAGTTCGTAGCCTTTGCGGAGAGGCTGGCCCATGTAGTTCCCGTTGAGGTATCTTGTGTTCGTCTCGGGCTTGATAGCCCGCCAACAAGTCTTGGTTCAAGTTGGCAGTGGTGCGCGGACTGTGAACTGGCGGCCCTTGTAGGGGGACCTTTGTCACATGTCGGTTCTGTGGCTGCTGGGTTTGCGGTCGGGCGACCTGAGCTTTCGCCTCTCGAAGCTGTTGCTCCAGCTGTCGCTTCTCAGTCTCAAGGCGAAGATTCTCTTGGCGTTGGCTCTCAAAGCGGTGCTGCTCCTCTTGTTCACGCTGAGCTTGGAGACGTCGTTGCTGTTCCTCTTGGTCACGTTTCTGCTGAGCTTGGAGAAGTCGTTGCTCATTTTCCTCACGCTGGCGTTCTGCTTCCCGTTGGAGCTCTTGTTGCTTCGCAGCTTCTTGTAGCTTCTCAAGCTCGAGGCGAAGATCCTCTTGGCGCTGGCTCTCAAGGTGTTGCTGCTCCTCTTGTTCGAGTTTCCGCTGATCTTGGAGAAGTCGTTGCTGTTCCTCTTGCTCACGCTTCTGTTGAGCTTGAAGACGTCGTTGTATATCTTCCTCACGTTGGCGCTCTGCCTCCCGTTGGACCTCTTGTTGTTGCTTTGCGACTTGTAGCCTCTCAACCTCGAGGCGACGATCCTCAGCGGCCTGTTCGTCCTGCAGGCGTCGACGCTCTTCAGCCCTTGCCTGTTCGGCCTGTTCTGCCTGTTGGGCTTCTTTGCGCTGCTTTTCAAGTCGCGTTTGTTTTTCTTCTTCCAGCTTGCGAGTTTCAGCGACATGTTGCTCTTTCATGGCGTCGAGTTGTTGCTGGAGTTGAACCTTTTCATCCTCTAGGCGGCGGTTCTCGGCGTCTTGCTTCTGGCGCTGTAGGTCGCGTTGGCGCTGCTGCTCTTGGAGCCTGCGAGCTTCCTCCTCTTGACGCTGTCGTTCGGCTTCTTGTTGCTGCTGCTGGACTTGTTGTTGCTGCTGTTGGGCTGCTTGTTCTCGAACCCGTTGAAGCTCTTGCTGGAGTTGGTGCTTCTCCTCTTGTAGGCGACGGGCGGTTTCTTCTTGTTGCTGTTGTTGAAGACTGGGATGCTGGGGGTGGAGTTGCTGCTGTAATCCGAATCCCTGCTGGTGTTGGGTGTATGACTGTTGTGGGGGATGTGGTTGCTGTTGGAAATGGGGTTGTTCTTGCTGTTGTTGCTCGTGTCGCTGTGTATACTGTTGTGGTTGAGGTTGTTGTCGAGGTTGTTGATGATGTTGAGTTTGAGCTTGATTGACGGGCTGAGGCGGCCAATGGCCAGACTGCTGTCCAACAAACTCTTCACCCCCAGAACTGCTGCTCTCCCACGTCTTGGACCACCCAGAAGATGACGCCGCAGAGGAGTAAGTCTCAGCCGTCAAGTCAGTCAACACAGCCCCCTTGTCCCCAACCGGCACACTCTCATCTCCGTTCCACCCCTCCAATCCCCACGACTTCGTATACGGCTTCCACACCGCGCGATGCGGCTTGCGAGTCGTCAACTCAACGTGCCCGTTCTTCTCTAGCCGCTTGAGGTGGTAGACCATGGAGCTCTCCAGCTTGGCCCAGACGCACTTGTACCATTTTTTGTTGGTTGTATACTTGATGAAGTTGAGGCGCTTGAGGAGCTCGTCTTCGTTTTCGTTCTTGCAGCTGGTGAGGTTGTGTTGGCCGCGGGCGAGGTGGGAGACTATGGCGATCTTTTGGTAGGATTCCCAGCGGACTTGGGCGGAGACGAGTTCGTTGATGGGGATGCCTAGGAGGTGCTGGAGGGGAGAGTGTCAGTGTTCACTGTGTTGGTACTTGGAGAGTTTGAGGTTAGGTGGCTTGTTGGGTGACTTGCCTGAGCATCTGTAACTCGCTGGTTCTTGATTGTGGTTGGAGTCACGACGGGCGCATCTTCCATAACGATATCTTCGTCTTGGGCGCGAACTGGGGGAGAGGAGGAGTCCATGATGATGGGGCTCATTGAAGGCGTGAAAGAGCGAGATGGCTCGTCTTGGCGGTCGAAGATGGGCTGCGATAGAAGGCTGACTGAATAGGACGGCCCGTCTGCGAAATGACCGTGGCCATTACTAATTAATTCCCATGACCGTTGTAAATGTTACCTACATATTGAAAGAAAGAGACCTCAAAGGAGACGACGTGGAAGAACTCCATCAATCAAGCTGCAGTTTCGCCAGATTCTTTATCGCCTCGGATGTCTCTTGTGCTTCGCTCCTTGTTCGTTTGTTCATGCCCTTTGATCCATCCACTTCATGCGACAATCGTTCTTTGACGCTCCCGAGGAAATCTTTGTTCTGCTTCCATCAGTGTCTGTCACCAGATAGGGAATGCTAGGGAATACTATGGAACGCGAACCTACCTTGTCTATCCGCCGCAGCAAGCGCTTCCATCTTGGATCACTCCTTTCAGACGCTAGGCACATCATCTTGGCCATGGCGTTGACGTGTTCCGCGTCCTCCACGTCATCCACGTCATCCACGTCCCGGGCTTCCCCCAAAATGCTCTCTTTGATCCGACAGATACTTCCGCGGAATTTGGTAGGACTCCCCGTCAGTGCGTCTTTGTTCAGCGTCTGCAGTACCTCGGTGATGCGTTCCCTCTCCGTCGCTCGGGTGCGGAGCGCAGCGTTTAGGACGCGCAGCAAGCGGTCCTGACGGGCTTGTGCGATGTCCTTGGGGGAGCCGGCCCAGAACTTCCAGCTTGCGGTCTCTTCTCCAGCGTCGGCTGCGATTTCGTCAATGAGGGCTTGTAGGGCGTTGATGTGCGTGTTACTCGCCGCCTCCATGTCTGGAACGAGTCGTTGGTTCAGCTCCTGGAGCTTGGAAACGTCACTTGACGGCTTTTTGGAAGTCGAGCGCCAGTGACTGCGCGAGACTTGCATCCTTGGAGCTGAGGGCACTCTCCAACTGGCCCAGGACCTCGGGCATGACGATGACTTCTGCGGTGGGGATGGGTGGGTGAAAGGTCAAGTACGAGGTCCGAGAGGCTGTCGGAACAGGCTGCTGCTGCGGAGGACGGGCGCTCCAGAAGGAGAAGAGGCCATGATTGAGGTTGAAGGCCCAGGTGAGGGGCAAGGTGAGGATCTCCCAGCCGAAGGAGGAGATGAGGATGAGGATGATGGTTGGGGGAATGAACCAGCCGAGGATCTTGAAGAAGATGCGGTTGAGGAGGAAGAAGGAGATTGTGTTGTTGAGGAATCGGAGGATGTCGACGATTCCTTCGAGGAGACTTGATAGGAAGCCTCTGCTGTTTGGTGGTGGTGGTGGTGGAGGTGGTGGTTGGGGTGCTTGGGAGGGCCTTTGGGGTTCGGGTTCGGGCCAGAGCTCGTTGAAGTTGATGTTGATGGACATGGCGAGGTTGGAGCTGGTCGGAGGCGATCAGAGGAGGTGTGAGGGGAACAGGATGCGTGTCTCGTCTATTGGAGAGGAGAGTGGAAGAAGAGAAATGTGGTTGAGGGGAAGAGAAATGAAGACACAAGGACAAGGGCCAGGGCAGATAAAGTAGCAATCGGCAAGAGCCATTCTCAATTATGATATGTCATGTATCCTTTCTTGGCTCGCGCTGACTCTTGCGAGTGAATACGCATCATCGTGAAGCAGCGGTGGTGGTGGCGGTGGCGGTGGTGTTGTTGTTGCTGTTGATGCTGTTGACGTTGTTGATGCTGTTTTTGCTCCTTTCACAAGTTCTTTGTTCCACCAGCCAGCCCTCTGACGTTGCCCTGCATGGTGCTTATCTTATCTGTCCGCTGGCGGCTTGTATCTTATCTGTTGCTGTACTACCTTGATCTCAAGACGGAGACGTAGACTAATACTCAGGGGCTGAATTCAACACCACATCCTCCCCATGCGGTATGTTATGTACGTGAAAAGTAAATAAACGAAATTTTGACTATTCCAAGTAGCATAAAATAATACAAAAACACCTCCCAGTCTCCAACTCCGTCCACAACTCCGTCTCCCAAAAACAGTCCCCCATCTACCCCCTATCTCAAGTCAATGCCACATCAGTATGGCAGTATGCCCCCGGCTTCACTCGAAAACTTCTCATCCAAGTCAACCTTCTCCTGCATCTTCTTGGCCCGTCGTTCATTATGTCCCTTTGCCCACCACTTGTACATGTCCTTGAGCTCCGCCCTCGTCAACTCGACGGGCTCTTGGACATGGTCGTCGACATGGTTGACAGCGGTGGAGGTGCTGACGAGACTGGACTCGGCGAGCTGGGATCTCAAGGCATCGACTTCAGCTTCTCGCTTGTCTGTCTTTGGGGTCGCAGGAAGGGTTGTTGTGGTTGACTCTTGCTTGGATGGGTTGCTGGTGAGTGTCCCGAAGGGAAAGGGGGTATTGGTATTGTTCTCCGGAGCTGTCTCCGGGGCTTTCTCCTCAGCCCGCGTCCGCTTCAGCTCCTGAGCAACTTCAAAGGCACTCGCATCTTGGCCCTTATTAGCCGCAACCACCGCCTCAGGTTCCATCTCTTCCTTGGCCGCCTCAGCTACCTCAACCCCCCCAAGCTTATGCGCAAAGTCGCGAAGATGCGGCCAACTACGCTTCCAGCTCTTCCCCCCCTCCTTCCAACTCTCCGGATACACCTCCTTATCCGATATCGTAACCCCATCAGCTACAAGCGGCGCAACCCGCTTCGCAACCTTGAGAATGTTGGGATGCGCATCAATGTCGCGGAGCATGTCATCTTTGGCGGCTTGCGCGATGTCGGCGCGGTTTTCGACGTCGGTGAGGGCGAGGAGGAAGCGTTGGAATTGGCGGAGTCTGTTGCGGTAGAATTCACTTTGGGTGGGCGTGACGGTGGGTGTTTTTGTCTTGGCTGGGGTCATCTTGCGGAGGGCTAGGATCGCGGGCTTTTGGTGGAGGAGGATGGTTGTGATTTGCTTTCCGTGACGAGACATGAGGAGACGAGGTTGGCGATGAGGAGCGGCTTGCAAAGAAGGCGGCGTCGTTCAAATGCTCCTTCTTCCATCATCTTCCATCAAAGGCGATACCCTGTGGAGACAGGTTAATTGATGCTCGACCGTGGCTTCAATAGAGCCAGATCAACGGCTCTTTGTCTAGCGGGCCTTTGTCGATGTGCAGCAGGCAGCGAACACACCAAGAGCATGTCTGGCTGAGAGGAGAAAGAGAGAAAGACTATCATCTGTGCCCTCCACTGTATGGTTGAAACCCAAGATGGCTTCTTCCTTTGACGCTCGTTGAGATGTGACGGAAGGGCTTGGAACACGACAGTTACACGATTTCCACGGCAAACACAACAACTTGCGACACGCGTCATATCCAAAAGATTCTACCGAAACCCTCTTCATCCAATGTCCAATATCGATCGCCCTCACAGTCCAGGTCATCCACTTTGATGCTCCTCCCACGTCTTCTCACAAAGAACCTTGAGCGCATCCAACCTGGCCTCCCCCCTCTTGCCCGCAATCTTGGGCATGACAAACGACATGTAAACCGTCGCTTCCTGCCTCCACGTTAACGCACTAGCCACACGATCCAAATACTGCTCCCTCAGATAAATCTCCGGGCCCCTCTCGCTCTCCCGGCTAAGGTGCAGCCGCTTCTCGGACCACTTTGCGAGAATCAGATCCTGCGCCTGCGTGTGCGCCGTCTTGGTTACCTTGAGCCAGTCGCCCTGGGTGTTGAAGGGGGGACTGAGGTAGTCGATGCCCAGGACCTCGAAGAAGGTTTCGGGCTCTTGGGTTGGGTCGGAGGCGTACATTTGGGATTGGAGACGGCAGATTCGGTCGAGGCCGGCGATGACGACGGGGTTTCGGGCGGCGCTGGGTATGATGGGGGAGGTTTCGGAGAGGGAGCCGGAGTAGGCGTAGAGGGCGATGAGAGCGAAGAAGAGGGTTCCTAGGATCGCCAGAGAACCTCGAGAGCTCATGACGTCCGGCTTGGAACTCATGCCCATGTTCGGCTTGGTGGATGGTGATGATGTGGGTGATACGAAGCCTGGAAGCTGTCCAAACTGTCCGATGATGCGCTGTCTGTGAATCGACAAAGCGATGTTGTTTGATGAATGTGTTCGACCGATGATGAGCGATGGCGACGATGGAGTGAATGTAGGTGAAAAAGTTCAAGTTGGAATGGTGTGAAAGGATGGTGAAGAAGTCTGTCCGTCTAGTCGGATGCGAGCCGCTTTGTGCCTTTGTGCCTTTGTGCCTTATGTACCTTGGGTGCCTGGAAACCTGCGGCAGAGGAAATGTATCAGCCCATTTGAAGGCATTCACTCATGTAAGGCAGCCATGGAACAAAGAACAAAGAACCGCGGTGGGTACGTACCTAGTGAAGCATTCCCCGTCTCCCATATCCTCTACTAGTAGTATCTCCATCCCGCCCGGCTTCATCATCTCAACCTCATCTGGAATTACCCACGACCATCTCTTCGTACATCTCCTACGCCATCTCATCAATCATCATCTCCCATCATGAACCCACGAGACGACCTCTCCGACATCCTCAGCGAGGCCCCCTCCAACTTCACCACCCTGGTCCAAACCCGACCTGACGCGAGGGCTCACGTCGGAGCCAAACTAGAGGATATCAAAGAGCCATACTGTCAATCCCCTCATGTGTTACTCATGACTGTGTACTGACTCGTCATAGTTGCTGCGCATCCCGAACGCGATCGCCGAAGACCTCCTGCCGCTCGTGTCCCTATCGCGCCTCCACCGCCGCAGCAGATGCAGATGCAGCGAGGAGGGCAAAAGGCACCGTTGCCACGCACTCCGATCCCCCAGCAGCATATCCAGCAGCATATCCAGAGATCTCCCGTGCAGCAAGCTGCCTCTGCCCTTGCCCCAGCAGATCCGTACGCCATGCCCGCTCCCAGCGCCCGCCCATACATGAGAACTCCCGCGCCCGCGCCCCTCCCTCTCCCTGAGGTGATGGACGTCGAAACACGATACGCCGACGCCGTGGCGCGCTTTCAGAGTGCGATCGTCGAGCTTGGTCTTGCGGATGTTGAGCTACGGGAGACGCAGGCGGCGAGGATGGAGCCGCAGGAGCAGTATCTTGACAATGAAGGATATGGGGACTATGCAAGATATGAGGATCAGCAGGGCTACTACCACGAGTGAGGGTGCGGGAGGGGTTGCTGTCTTCTGTGGTGTGCATATTGATGGCCATTGCTTTGGTCTTTGTTTCTTTGGTGTTTGTTTCTTTGGTGTTGTTGCTTTAGTGTGTTGCTTCTGGATAGATCTAGATCATGATGGCTAGCCTTAGTCCATGTTGTTGATGGAAACACAATTTCGATGGCGCCTGATAGTTTGCAAATATTCCCCTTGATCTTTGTTCGATAAACCATTGCCTCATTAATTACCGTGGAAGTAGTAAACCGCCAGAACCTCTCGAGGAGCCGAACTGGGGACCGGCATCGTAATATCACATCTCCCTACCAGAAAGCTCCAAGTCAAGTCCCGAAACACCAACGAGTAACGCCCGACCCAAGAGACTTCATTGTTGGACCATGCCTCCTCCAACAGGACAAAACTCCAAAGTGAGGCGTAGAATCACCAACAAGTAACGCTACCCCCAAGAGAGACTTTTCGACATCAAAACACCCTTCAAGCCCCCTTTCAAGAGTCTCCATGCCGCCTTGAAGCATTCCCACAGCGTGGCCTCACAAGCTTCTCACCCCCCTC
>JAANBC010000424.1:0-28424 GCA_014621405.1 Stylonectria norvegica | reverse complement strand
GGATGGAGGCTTGGGGATGGAGGCTTGGGGATGGAGGAGGAGTGCGAGCTCGTCTATTCTTCGACATCGGCGCAGAATTGTCAAATCCAAACGGCTTGATCACGGACCAACTGGGGGACAAGCCTCAGCAGTAGTCTGTATGTAGAGGCCAACGCATCTGGCCTCTGGAGTCGGTTCGGGCTTTCTTTCAGGCCTTCAGCTCGCCCCGATTAGTCTGAATCCTTGGAGTTCCGACGCCTCCATTCCCGTGCGCCGAGACGGCGGCCTTTGTTTCTTCGGCCCTTTTCAAGCGTGACTGTGAGGGCCCGGCACATGACCTGAGAACTGAGGTGGGTGGCTTGAGGGCGCACGTCTTTGTTCGTCTCCCGCTCTGCAGCATCTGCTTTGCTGGTCAGTGGGTGAGCACATGAGCCAGATCGATGTCCACAGTCACTCCCCCGACCCCTGTGCAGAGGGGGGCCGAGGCATGGATCTTTGCAGCTCAGCTCGCAGCTCAGTCCACGAAGCGAGCTGTGCTGGCCTGTCCCGTCCGATTCCGGCTTCCATCTGACACTGATGAGTTTTATCGCCCGGGGGGAGGTCACGTTGTTACCAGCCCGGGAGCATGATTGCTGAGCATGGTTGCTGTTGTGATGAACTACCAGGCATTCCTCGGCTGGTGCGTTCGCTCCGACCCATCACGAACTCTACCTTCTCCCATTTAGATTACTGTGAGTCAAGCTTTCGGTATTCTTCCCAAAACGCTCTTAACTTAGATTCAACTCATCCCTATTTGTCTTGTTCAGCCAGGCAAGGTACTGCTTTTGGGCTGGTGAGCTCCTTCGAACGAGGCTAATTAGAGCCTCAAGCCAGCTCCGCCAGCTCAGGGTTTGTTATGATTTTCATGTTCCCACCACATGCTTCGCTTGAAGAAAAAGAAGATCAGTTAAACTTTCCTTGACGCTGTATATCATATGTAGATCACGACGGCTGCAAGCGTCAAATGGTAGTCGGGCCCTTCAATCATGTCGTCTAGTGCATGGAAGTGAGACCATCCATGAATACGTACAGTGCCAAGACAATATCCCGTGAAGTCGAGCACATCCATAAGTGTATCGTGAGCCAACGAATCTCTCGTATATGTTCCAAAGAGGCAATTCAGTCGCAGGGATTCCAAAGAGATCTAGCCTCACGATGTTGAACTAAGATGCGTAGATGTAGGGTAGTCGTATTCTTCCTATAACATGTTCATGTATCCAACAAGATTGTCTAATAGGATATGGTAGTATTTTGAGAATTATGGTAAGTATAACACATATTGTTGGAATCAGATATCAAGTTTACGGTGGATGTGCTTGCAACAATGGTGGGATATAGAACAATACAGATGCGTGTTTGCGTTGAGTTGAAGCTCTATCGTGATCCTAAACGAGTTACACCTGGTTGAATCTTCCGCATGGGAGCTTGGCGAACCCGACAAACCAATTATCCCAGCTACTAAATACAAGATCCTTGGCAATATGCTGCTTAGTCCATGAATGATACAGTAGGTTTGCTATCATTCGTTCTACAACACTGTGACATTAGGATGCTCCTGTAGGAGTCGTTGACATTAGTCCACAAGATGCCTCCCATTTAGTTAGTGTCTTCCGACCAACCTTGAACAAGCAAACAGCCACTACCTATGTACCCAACAATGCAATCCTAAACCCCCTATCACATTTGGAACTTATGAGAGGCGAACTTGGTTTGGAATCAGACTGCCACTGCTCTCTTCACAATCTCTCACGTTCACTCACTGGCTGTTTGACATGGACAGCTTGCAACCAACACTCAGCTCTCCAACCTCGGCCACGCCCGAAAACAAGAATCGGGTTTCATGCAAATCAGGTCTGCCGATCCATCTGCAACCCACTGCAATTGGCTGAAACACCAAAGCCCCAAATATCTTCCATTCTGTGTGTGTGTACCCCAGTAAAGTGATTCCATGTGGATGTCACTGGGGTCTGGATCGGCGGCGGAGCCCCGGGACAAGTTAGGACAATGTCACCCAGTTTGAAAGGCCCTGAATCTCGGTTTAATTAATGGGGGAACCGGGGCGAAATGTCACGCTGGTGTTAGCGCCGGAAACAATTTGATCAAATGTCACGGCTAATTTCTTGCAGTGAAGGCTGACGCCTTTTCGGGGCTCGGGCAACGTCCTTCACAGACGATGGTGGAGTTCCCCGGCGTCGCCTGTTTCTATCAGCCATGGCGTCTTTGCTATGTACGAACTGTAATCATGGGTTCTGACCTTGAGTTTTGCGCTCCATGTGATGAATGGTCTTGGAATAAACTTACGAGCGCCTACTTATCTAGATCTGGGTAAGTGCCGGCCGAAGTACCGAGGCTATGATCTTTCAACTTCACCAAGAAACGCCAAATCAGGGGTCACGATAAAAACAGCCCATTTCCCATGAGACCATCAGCTGTCTTCGTCGAGATGCGACAAAGCTGCTGAATCGCAGAATCTCGTCTTTGCAAAGGTACATTGTACAAACCTCAAACAAACGCTACTGCATTGGCTCTGCATCTATAGTTCATCACAGTCATTGCGGAAGATGAGAATTGCAGCCTGCAGGGTCTTGACTCTTGATCAGCGTACATGTTTGCTGGGCGGACGTTCAGACTTTGTTGCACCTACATGTGACAATGGAACTGCCCCTTTATTGAGGCGATAGCCGAGTTGAGACTCAATAAGTTGTATTGTATAACGAGCCCTTTGTCAACTTGGTGATAGTATCTAGCGGAGACTTGTTTCTACCTATTCAAGCTGTCTGCGCTGCTCCTCAATTAATGCTATCTCCTCTTTCAATTTCTCTATATATTCGGCTCTCGCTCTGCAGGCTGCGCAATCTTCTCGGTTGTAATATACAGTCAATTCCTCCACAGTCTTGCCCTTGCAAGGCGTTTTGCCGCATGGCTCGGAGGTCGGGGGGTCTACCCAACCTAGAGAACGGCACGCTCGACATATGTGACTGGTGGTTACGATGGCACACATATTGGTGACTTTTTCTTTAGTGATTGAACTTTAGTTTCTTGGGGTTTTGTTCGGGAAGGTTAGTTATCAACTTGGGGTTTGGTTTGGAGAAGAACAAGTAGGGAGATTGGAGCTGCTTTATATATTCACAGGTCTACGGTGATTATCTGCCTAATGTACTCCGTTCGTTTGCGCGTTCTTCTTTTCTTCGCATGCCTGGCATGATTCACTGGTGAACCACATAGTTTGATTTGAGGCCACGGTCGTAACGCAGTGTTCATTGTCACATTTCTGCAACCTCGGAGGATCTATAGTAGCTATAAATCCGCAGGTAGCGCATTTGTAAGTAGTTGAGATGACGACGCACATCTTGGTGAGGTTATATGTGATCCACTTCTGGCTTCTGAGGTTCTTGTTTTGCAGGTTGGTTATTGACTTGGGTTTAGTTTGTGCAAGAGGAAGTTCAGAGATGTCAGATGCCTTATATATTCATAGGTCTACGGTGATTATCTGCCTACTCTGGTTATTTCTTCTTCTTGGCATCCTCTGCTTTGCAATCCAGGCACACCTCTCGGGCGATCCACTTAGTCCTGCTCACGGCCCGGGGCGCGATACAATTATTCTTGCCACAGCGATCCCATACTGGTTGATCGATGCTAGCCAGCTTTTTGCAGTATGAGCACTGATGAAGAGTTGTGATGATGTCGCACATCTTGGTGAGGTTTATATGTGATTAGTTATGGATTCTGTGATTTGCTCGAGTATATTCTGAGATTTTTGTTCAGAAGTTGCTTGTTAGTTCGGTTGTCGACTTTGGTTTTGATATGAGCAGGAAGAAGGTGAGGAAGTCTCAGCCTTTTATGGACCTATTCACAGGTAAAAGATGATTGACTGATCAGTTTCACATCGCACTATGACTCTCTGCAAATACGTTGGTAGGATTCAAGGTCCGCCTATGACATCGTTTCACGATGCACGAAGAACGCGTGAATTGGTCGTCTGCCGGCCTTCCAGCTTGCCGTCATAAGGCTACACGTAGTATTTGTAACCGTGCCTTGACTTTCGCTTTCGCCTTTGATTTGTACTTATAAGGTCTTACACCTTGCTCACATTCATTGCAATGGGCCCACGCAGTTTCTGAATGGGAGTCCTCGAATCAACGATCCATATTGTCACATGTCTTGGGCATTGCTGCTCAATTTTTTCTAAGTATTCGCATTAAGTCACCTATGAGTACTGGTAGTTTTAATGAGCAAGCACATGGGTGCGAAGTGTCCTGCGGTCGATCGTTATGTTGCATTCCTCCGCACTTAATTGCAGACATAGGAACTTTCATCTGTTCAAGTGTCAAAATCGATCATAGTGCGCACAGTAGAAGTTGATTGATATCGAGGTAGAAGTATCTTATGGTCTAGTTTGCAAAACTTCAAGTCATGAAAGAGATGCGTTCTATAAAATATGAACCAACAGGCAGACCCCCGACCGCACGCTCTAGCCAAGCTACTTCTATACTTCATGGAACGACCGGCAACTAAGCCACAGGGGATTCAAAGAAGACACTGTAAGGGAATGTATAAGCGGCATTCATAGGACATCCGAAAACTCTTTCTATTTGCAATAGGGCTTGGGACTGCTACTCCAGTTGGCCAATCTTGGCCTTCTGGCCGCCTTCTTCTCATACCCATTTTTTAACCTTAATTTCTCCCTTTCCTAATTACTTCTTCTTATCTTCTTTGTTGCAGAACCTACAACAATTCTGGTTTAGAGTGTTGGAGATATAGGTGTCCGTGGCTAAACGGCAATTACTTCCGCATCCCCTGTGGAACGGGGGATCTGTCTTGATTATACTGCGGCATCCTTGGCAGCGATATACGTGCTCTATGTTCCAGCACATCTTATCGAGGCAACAGCTGAGTGAAATTTACTAATTGATAATTTAGGTATTTCGTTCTGATACTGACTGATGGAGCTCGGCTTCTTTTCGACTACTGTGCGGTTCTGGTCGGAGCATGATCATGCTGGCAGAGCATTTTCCTGCTTTATATACGGTGAGACCAAGGATTACTAAGTGTTGGATTGACTCTATCTATATGATTGGCTTTGAGTATGATACATATATGTGTGCATTTATGGCTGTCTCACTGACACGGCTCATGTGCCAATTAAGACGAACACAGATGTCACGTTCCCAAATCATATCTCTATCAAAGGCCATCGCTGACTGTGTATCGATGTTCTTGAGGTGCTCGACAGTGTCTAGGACCAATTAGACAATCCAGCAGCAGCCCAAGCCACATGAGGCACCTTGCTGTAGAACCTCTGTCAATTAAAGCTTTCAGGACATAGTCTAAGGGATGACTACAGTTGCATAAGCGATGCTACTACACAAAAGAAATTTATATACAGTCCCTAAAGTGACCCGTAAATTAATCCCTAAATCACAGTGTACATCTATGATAGGTTTGGGACTTGAGCTTGACATGGGAAATTAAAGAGGGCGATGCGGTACTCCATTGGAGCTCTGGTGTTTTCTTTCTTCTGGTTGGCATCGGATCTTCAACCATCATTTCATATTTGAGTCAGGTTCACTGTACATCGATTGAAGCTTATGCAAGTTGCGGCGAACATGCCCACTGTCAAAGACGGCCGGCCCCTCATATGACCAACCTATTCACTGACGATGGAGTTGGGACTCACATGGTATACAGGACAATGAACAACTAATAGAATAGCACTTTGTCCTTGATTCGGACACATTCACCGTTACGACCCTTTCATTGACTAGTCATAACACATCAGTAAACAACAAAGAGTGTCTGAACAAGTCGTGATTCAGTTCACCGGAGATGTAGCAACATCACCTTATCTGTCCAGTGGTATAAAACTTGCGGTTTCCTCCTTCTGACCAACGAGACATACAAAACAACCAAGCATCGGCAAACAGCAATTTAAACACCCATCAAACCCTCAAATCCTGACCAAGATTACTAAACCAGGCTCACCTGCTACTACATGTGCCTCACCAAGACCAACTGAGCCTTGAGTATCGAAATCCCAACAACACTCTTATTCTAAGAACTTACGCAATTACCGCTACGATGTGCACCGACATGACAGAGAGCTGGACGTGTGTGAAGTGCCTAAAGGTCGTTGACCTAAGTCAATCATTGCTCAAGTGCAAAAAGGGGAACTGCACCGAGCATCAGCAAGTAACAAAAAATTACGATGTGGGAGAGGAGAGCTGCTGGCACTGCCAGGCAAAGTAAGACGACGAAGACAACGATGCCGACGCAGAGAAGCAAGCGACAAATGCAGAGGCAAAGACCAACGGAGCCTGAGTAACTCCATCACCACGCTACTCTATATAGCACAATCATAAAGTATTCACCAGCCAGGCCTCAGGGTTACATGTGTTCAATGTGCTTCCATTGTCCAAAGTGAGATCCAACCTGTGTTCCCAAGTATTTACTAGATGTCGTACTCCCAACCAACGTCCACGTCATATATCTGTACAAAATATCTACCACGGCTTCACCTTCAACATGCTGCCCTCGTCCTGCAGGGCGCGGTGCAGGTCGAAGCTGTTGAACAGCAGATGGGGCTCGTGGCCCATGCCCCTCCGCAGGCAATCGCTCTCGGCCTTCTCGAAGTAGTGCAGAAGGATGGGCTGGTATAGGGGGTGAGCGCACTTCTTGATGATGAGGCGGGCGCGCTCGCGGGGGCTCAGGCCGCGGACATCGGCGAGGCCCTGCTCGGTGACGATGACGTCGAGGTCGTGCTCGGTCTGGTCGACGTGGGTGCACATGGGAACGATGCAGGAGACGACCGTGGGGGTCCGTCTTGGTGGGCCGGGTCGAGGGCGTGTGCATGATGGAGTACTTGGCGGAGCGGAGGAAGTCAGCGGAGCGCCGAGGCCGTTGAGCATGCGGGAGCCCATGACGCAGGTGGAGTTGGCGTGGGCGTAGATGTCGACCTCGACGGGGGTGTTCATGCCAATGACGCCGAGGCGACGGATGATCTCAGGCGAGTTGGACACGGCCTGAGAGCGGAGGAGCAGCTTGCCGTAATACTTGTCCCAGTTGTCGTAGAAGCGCTTGAAGCCGTCGGGGGAGAAGCGGATCGAGGTGGCGGTAGCGAAGTCGAGCTTGTCCGAGTCGAAGAGGTCGAGGAAGGTGTCCTGGATGACCTCGGTCCAGACCTTGAGGTTCTTGAAGTTGGAGTTGTCGAGGCCGCCGATGATGGCGTTGGCGACATTGCCGATGCCTGACTGCAGAGGGAGGAGGTTGGCGGGGAGGCGGCCGTGAGCGACCTCGTGCTCAAAGTACTCGATCAGGTGGCCGGCGATCTTGAACGAGGCCTCGTCGGCCGGGGTGTTGGGGAGAGTGGCATCCTGGTAGTCGGACTCGATGATGCCGACGACCTTGTCGGGGTCAATGGGGATGGAGTTGGTGCCGATGCGGTCCTCGACGCCCATGATGAGGTAGGGCTTTCGTCGCGGGGGCAGGTCGGTCATGGTGATGTCGTGGAGGCCCTCGAAGGAAGGGATGGAGGTGTTGACCTCGATAATGATCTGGGGGTTGTCTATGTGAGCCTTGGTGCGTCCCACGGGTTCAAGTTCTCGGATACACATACCTTGTCGGCCATCTGAACGAGCTCGGGGGTTGCGCCAACTGAAGCACCGGGAATGATGCTGCCATCGGGGAGGATATCAGTGGCCTCGACGACTGTGACATCGAGGCTGTTGTTGGGCCGATCCTTGGTGTAGAAGCCCTGTTGGGTCGGATTAGCTACTTGTTCGAGGGCATTGGGGATCGGGTTCCATACGTAAACTAGATCCACGGGGAACATGGACAAGTGCTTGTCGAAAAAGTTGATGCGACCCTCGTTGATTCCCTTGGAAATGGCCTTTCCAACCTGATGAGGACTCCTCCTCTCGATCATGTCCAGCTCGGCCCATCGGTTTTCCGTCTCGGCGCCGGACGAGGCACCGACGAATAGCGAGTACTTGAGCTTGCCCTGGAGGTTGTTCTGCTCGACATGGTCGGCCATGTACGTGGGCATCTTCCTATTGCGCGCGAGAAACGTCAGCCCATATCCTCTCGTTGTTGCGGCCACGAACATCCCTGCTACTCGGTGGGATAATACCCGGGGCCCGAGGTTGCAGCTACATGTCTGTATTGCGCGCGCGCCGCGAGGAAGAGAGAGGGAGGGCAACGTACTTGGGATACCCGACGCCAGTGAAGCCAGACCAGCCAATGTAAGAGCCATTGGGGAAATGGTGCATGAGGTCCTCGGGCTTGCACAGCTTCTTGAGCATGGCCGGCCTGCGGATACGCGCCTTGAGCGCGGCGGAGGCGACGGGGGAAGCCATGATGAGGGGCCGTATTCGTAGACGCGTTAGATTCCTCAAATACAGAGCGCAAAGGAGCGGAGAGAGGAGAGGCCCAATTGGTCGACGTTACAGACCAAGGGAAGACAGCACACGACAGCTTGGAGGAGGGAAAGGAAGAGGAAGAGGAAGAACAAGCGGAGGATGAACAAGAGGACGAGACGAGATCTAATTCTCGACCGGGGTTGACGGCATCGGAACACGATGTCCACCTCTCTAAGCTTTACCTGCAATTATTTCATCAGCCCACGCTGGCATGCTTCAGCGGGCCAGTGGGGTCGCTACAGCGGGCTAATGACTTGGATAGGACCCCCACCGGTCGGTCGGGCAGCCACAGCGCGATTACAGGGCACCCGTGGACCAGGTTAGCTGGTGATTGATACGGCGCATTCAAGGTTCGCTGAGGCGCAGTATTGTCAAAGGATAGATATTTAGATGCACGTATGTTCCCATCTCTTCAACCTTGTATGAACCTTCACTCCAACCTTTACGAGGTTTGGATATCACCAAATACGATGCTCTCCTCCCGTCTCATCCGAACTCCCCTCCAAATCTTCCACCTTAAACGGGTTCCACTGTAAAGTCTCCAAAGAGCCTCATCCATCAGCCCGAAGCGAGCACAGACGTCCCGCTCGGCTCACCTCGGTTATCCATCACACTAGAAGCCTCTCAAAGCTGGGGAAAGCTGCACAACCTTGCCCATTTAGGGCTTGGGACAGCTGCAGGAACCATTTCCCGGGGCCTGGTCGGCAATAGCCACCGAATCAGCGCCGAGGAATTGTGCGAACCCTTGCTGCGAGCTCCTTTTAGGGGGCTGTCGTCGAGGGCGGACGAGGCGGGTGAGGCGGGGTCCCCGGACTATCAAAGCCGGAGAGGACTAGTATTTGATGATGGCTTCGTCTTGTAGCGTTGGAATTTAGCCTATTTTGTCTTCAAAATGGACAGTTCTACGTTGTATGTCTCCCTGTACCGGATAGGATCCAGGCGGGTAGTAGAGGAAAACACTGCACGCGCTGACCTCATCATACTCTTATGGTTAACAGAATTGAAGAACATGATCCCTAACATGTCTAAGTCTTTAAAGCAGTCCCTGAACTAATCCCTAAATTAACGTATTATCTTGATAATAATCTTAGGCATAAGGATCAGGCCCTATAAGAGAGAGTTAGTCCTGAGTGGCAGCCATCCCCGTGCTTGCTTCTCCCCGCAACGGAGCCTATATGTACTTCACAGTTCAATGCCATGACGACGGAAAAGAGCTTCTTCACATTCTCGCCATTTACTAATACAATCTATCGATGAATCTCACTCCTGGCTACCCCACATTCCCCATCTTTCCCGCATGATGTTATATTGCTGAGAGCAAGAACATGCATTTCTGCCGAGTGCTTTGGCACAATCATCGAAAGTAGCACCACACTTGCGCAGCTTGAGCAGTCTTTGTCGATCTGTCTCCGTCCATGCATGCACGCGCCCGCTGGTCTTGACTTTGTTTCTCTGAATGTCGGGCACCTCTCTTGTCTCCTCCAGGATGTTGTACTCCTCAATGAACTGAAGCGTAAAGGCACTCTTCAAGCCAGCGACCCACACTGGATCGTACGGAGCGACAGTTTCGTCCGTCGAGGCTGTGGCAGGGGCTGCAACTGAGACATTAGGCATGTCAGCGTTTTCGGCGACTTCTGAGGTGGAGTTGTTGAGCACGTATTGGATGGCAAGACGGGGATTTCTTACGTCCCTGTCGGCTGATGCTCCCTGCTCTCCCGACATGATTGCGTACTTCGGAGTTGGTGCTCGAGGCTAGATTGAGACTCTGGACCTCGCTATAGTTGCGTGGGCTTCTGGTAAGAGCCCAGAAGAGTATGCTGCGAGTTGGGGTTATTCTCATCTAACACCGGCAAGTTATTGCATACATATAGAAAACCATTGTTTCAGCGTTCGCAAGATCGAAGCTGTGTCTACATGTGCGCAGAACATATTATTACCGTATTGTTTTGAGGTTCGGCGTTCTGTGGTGAATGAAAATTGAACGATATAGCAGACCTATCACATGGTGCTCATACATGGAGAACAAGGGCTCGTAATACAGATTGGGGGGGGTTTGACGTGCTGAACAGCTTAGTAGATGAACAAGCGTATGTTTTTATCATTCTGCTGTAGGTTCTCTATAGTCTGATAGAAGGACAACTGAAACAGGGGACAATCACGGCAACGGAACAGAACACACTGTTGATCCATAGGCCTAAGGGGAAATAGACGTTAGTGTACAGATATCGATGAAACATGCTTGCGTGGGAGTGAAATTGAGGTGAAAACTTCAAGAGCGTTCTTCAAAGAATAGCTCATTGATGGGAGTTTACATAAACGAGATTGCTTCAGAAGACAGCTCACTTTTGCGTCAAATGAGGAGCTAGATTATTTGTTCATCTCATTACACATTCATTGTGTCGACATATTCCAACATCCTATCAAGTAGCAACTTCAAGTCGCGTAAGTTGCTATGAAACGCAGCATTCTCAAATGACTGAACGCTCCACGTGCACTCTAATATCATGCCCTCCTAATCCTTCTTTTACCCGCTCACGGCGAAGAGATGCGACTGTGGTCTGAACAACCCGCTCTATAGTCTTCCCGCCGCAGACAGCCACACATATGTTTCCCGGCATGCTCCCAATGGCGTTGCGCATATACGCCGCAATATCCGGCCTTCCAGTACTTTCAGTCACAAATGAATTGTTGTGAGTATAACCGTCTCCTAAAGCTAGATCCATCTCTTCCTTTAGGAGTTGATCTGATCTTCCCCCTGACGATGATCTGGATGATTCAACAGATAGTCGCGATAGCTCGAGGCTTTCCCTTCCGTCGTCTGGCTGAGGGTCCGAATGTATCAATCTCTCGCGACTCTCGTTGGCTTGGTTAATGGGTAAGCCTATCTCTTGCTGGGAAGTTTGAGTAACGGCGACCGTCACTTTGACAGATATTCCCATCGACTTCGCCCGGGAGATTACTGATGAAACTCGTTTCAAATAGGGTTCTACATGAGCTGCGCGTCGGACGATGTAAATAGCATCGATTTTGCGCACGCAGCCTGGTGATTGCGAAGTGATGAGGTCCTCGAGAACCGGAGTCGTGAAGGAGCCTCCCGTGGACGATGCGATGAACAGTAAGCTATCGAATTGCCTCCAATTGGGCAAGGAACCGTATGGCCCTGCGAGAAGCAAGCGTAGGCTGCCGTCATCTCCTGATTGTTCGCTTTGACGAGCCCAGTCATTCAGCTTTTTGGTCAGACCTGTCTTCGTCTTCAGAGTTAAGATAATATCCTGGCCCGACCGCTCCGTATCTGGGATGCTGGAGATAGTGAAAGGATGTGGGAATTCCCTCCACAACGACGGGGTCCAGATCAAAACGTGTTGTCCAGGAATCCATGAGAAACCGACATTCTTGATCGTCAACACCGTCAAGTCGCGGTCAATGGTATTGGCCGTCGCGTAATGCGCATATCGGGATGCTTGGCCATAAACTGAATTCGGAAGACGAAGACGGAGGTTGCGCCACATTGGGTTGGCAGATCGTGCCACCACGTCATACAGGAAAGCCACGACAGCGCACCAGACGCTGAAATGGTGATGATCGGGGACGTGAAGGACGAGGAAGCCAAGAAACAACACAACGGAGAGAATATGCTGAGCAACGAAGAACTCGTACTTCAGCCGCCGAACAGGGCGTATGGTGCTGAACAAAGTCCAGATCAAGACTAACCAAGCCGCGATCCCCCATTTCACCATGCCAACTGTCTTCAACTCGGTCCAGAAAAACCCAGCGCCTAGCCACTCTGCGACGAAGAAGGCACCGTGCACGGTCGACGTAGCGATGAGAACGCGCGAAGCCCAACGATGAAACCAGTTGATCCTTTCGTAGGAAGTTCCAAGGACAAGCCCGATGGGGTTGAGCCGGGCGGCGAGCAGGAAGGGCAGCGAGGTCTGCGTCGTCGAGATCCAGGCGGTGCGGAAGCCAAGACGTTCGTAAAAGTTGTCATCGTGCTTGATGGCCTTCCAAGTAACGAGGAAGGCTACGAAGCCAGCGTAGATGGCGATGACGAAGACTCTCTTCAGTGGCAAAGCTGCCAGCCAGACGGGGTGCTGGCGGTAGAGTAACGAAGCCGATTTTACTCTCGCACCCTCGAGAAGCCTTTCAAGGACCGAATCTTGTGACCTGGCATTTGTCCTGGACTCTCGTCTCATAATTCTGTATTGGTCAATACATGTATACACGTCTTTTGCTCATGGCGCAGAACTTACCTCTGTCGAGCCATGACCGCCGAAATGATCCTGGCGGCAAGGCCAAGAGCGAGAACCGTAGCCAGCACATACCAATATAGCGAAGCTAGAGCATGTTGCCTCACAGAGTCCTCGCTGGGATGTCCGTGACCTCCATGCCGCGCGATGACACTCATGTTCACGTTTCAGGGTGTGCAGCGGTGATGACCTGGGCCCACCGGAGGCTTCACCGGGATATTCGGCGGTGTCCCGTGCCGCTCCGCGTCCGTGCCGCCCCTCGTCGTTACAAATCGCCGTACTTCTTTCAATCTGTCGCGCGGTTGCAGTGACATGCATTTGTTAGAGGGCAAGAGTGAGATTTTCAGAACGACATGGTAGAAAGAAATGCCCATCAGGGTCAATGGCCCACGTGATGCTTCGCAACCGGTGGATGTGGATTGGGATGGTCGAAGCTAAGAAACCTTCTCAAAAGGACTCAATCTTGCATTGAGCCACCTCTTATTAGAGCAGCGCATAGAGAAACTAGTTATCCGGCATTCATCTTATGTCGTCCAGCATATATGTCGTAGCGTGATTCTCTCTGTATGAACATTCAAGATATTTCCATACCAAATAACCCTGACTCTATTAATCCTAATAGCTCTTCCTAATCCTAATAGCTCATCCTAATCCTAATAGTCCATCCTAATCCTAATAGCTCATCCTAATCACTAAGCCTAACCCTCTAATACCTGATCCCCCCAAAACGTCAACCCCCCCAACTTAACCCTTATTCTTTTGCGAGTTTTTTTGCAATTTTTTTTTTTTGGATTTGGATCTCATATAAGTCAGTAAATTAAAGCTGCTATGAAGCTGCTGTTAAGGCGTGCAGATGTCATGCGACATGGGCCTTGGAGGATATGGGTAGGCTGTGTCACAACATGTATGCCAGACAACCTTTCCCCATATAAACCATCTAGGCCTTACGATATGTTTAATTGGATTTGCGGTAGGATCACGATATATTGAAGCTCTTTGGTGAGACTGGTTGATACTTTGAATGTGGCCCAATTGACATGACAGCTACTCAGGCACTTACTGTAGGAAGCAGACTGCAATGACCAGATAGTTACTTTTTGCCATCGGTCAAGTTCACTACCTTCATTTCATACATGCAAACTGGTCAAAGAGTGAAGAATTTGGTATTACGCGTAAGCGCTGTTACTCGAGTCCTAATTTGACAGGAGCAGCGGATTCACACATAAAAGGTCTTGTCCTCCTAGTATAAACTCTCTATGTTCATGCATCAAACGCCGACAGAGTCTAAGCCCGCAACGATGCTTTCCTCGAAGCCGGTCCAGCCTGCCTGGCCAAAGAAGGACTTCAGCAGTTCCTCCGCGCGCGGTCGGCCCTTGACCTCAGTCAAGTCGCGCCCGTCGTCCTTGGGAGGATCCGGGATGAGCTTGTTGTCAGGGCGGTGTTTTCGGAGGACGTTGATTATATCCGTTACGTTGAACGCGTGGGCGAACCCCCAGATTCGCTCGTTGTTCACTGATGGGTCTAGAAGAGCGGCCACATGGAGCCTTGCATCGTCCACGACGTCAATGGCATATTCTAAAGGAAGAGACTGTCAGAACCAATTTTTATCTCCAAGTTCGTTGAGGATGCTTTGATTTGAAAAAGAGAAGGTATTGCTTACCTGGAGGAAATCCCAAAAGAGTTTTGTCTCCTTTGAGTAGGGCCGCAATCCATCCTTGTGTCGAGCCAGCAATTTCCGGGGAAAGGATAGGTCCCGACTAAGATGAGAGTTAGAACGCGCATACTTTCAATGGATAAACAGCTCTGGAGGTTGTGGGAAAGGGGGGTTGCTTCAGGAGAGTGATATCCACTGATACCTCTACTTACGTTCATGTTTGGGAGGACTGTGTTGAGCACAAAGCCAGGCTTCTCTGACTTGACAAATGCCCAAGATGCCTTCTCAGCTTCAGTCTTAGAGGCTGCGTAGATAACCATAGGCTTGACTTCGGCGGGTGTATCTTTGTTCCAAGCAGCAGCAACAGCCGCCTCGTTCCAAGAGTCTAATAGTAAAGGAACAATCAGCCTCACTTTCTGTCAAGCCCCTTCCACAATCATTGCTTCGGGAGTTGGGATAACTTACCATTATCAAGGACGACCCCAGTCTTGTTGGGAGTTGGGATGATTGTTGCCGCAGATGAGGAGGTAAGTACAAATCTCTTGATGGAAGTCTCCTTCGCGGAGGCTTCTAAGGCGCGCTTGGCACCGTTGACAGCAAGGTTGATAACCTCACCTGGTTCTGGTCGAAAAGAAACGTCCGAAGCCTAGAAAAGAAGGTCTGGTTAGTTGTGCCGCCAAAGGTGTCGTGGACCGCTAACATTCCAGACGGCACTGGAATGCACAGGTCACTTACCACATGCACGAAACCATCCGCGCCCTTCACTGCTTCATCAAAAGCCCCAGCGACATCAATAGCGGGCACAACGATGGTTTCGAACCGGCCCTTGCCGTGCCTCTTTTCAAACAGCTCGTTGAGCCACGGTTTTTCGTTGCGGATCGTGCCGCGCACATTATACCCTTCAGCGAGCAGCTGATCAACGACATGAGAGCCAATATAGCCATTAGCTCCGGAAACCACGACTAATGAGCCCTTGGGCAAAGTAACTTTGGAGGGTGCCATAATGTCAGATAGAGTTGGGTTTGCTTGGTTGATGGGGAGTTGGATTTAGGAAAATTTGCAACTCGAGAGTTGTGGATCGTAGTTGTTTGACTTGAGAGTCCTGAGAATGAATAGGATGACTCGGAAGGGTTCTTAGGCCTTTAAAATAGTCCGAGTCAAGCTACATACATGCCTTCAGCAGCGCCATCTTCAGCTTCGGCAACTTTCGCGCAATCGCCGGACTTAACTCCCAGAGTACGATTACCAATTCCCACTAGTGGCCCAAAACGTACGAGCTTCAAGAGCCATCTATGCATCCGCAAACGTCATCCCAAATGAACATACGCCGAGAGCCCCAGTTGAGGCGGGCCGCACTCCTATGAGCAGTACGTAGCAGGAAGCTCGTCATGTATCCCCTTGGCGGTGCGGAGTTTGGGCGGACTTGGCTGGCCGTCCGACTCGTGGGTTCAGAGTCCGAGGAACCCAACTGGGGTATAGCTCCTGATGCATCTGGGAAGTTTCACTCTGCTAACAGAGGGGCCGGATTCGTCGTTGTGACCGGCTGAAGGCCATATCAATATGCGATTCCTAAGCAGCGGCGGCCGGCGTGATTAGAGCCGAGGGGTTTGTATTAATTGCCTAATCGGGAAATATGTCTAAAAATAAGTGACGTACTTGCTCTCGGGCACGGGGCATTATTTTCTCCGAACGGTCTGTACGATGCTATCCAATCGTTATGTTTGAATCCTAAATTTGGCAAGCTAACATGGTCGCAGCACGTTGACACATGGATGGTTGCAGCAGGTTAGATATGGTCAGACGGCGCTGCTGAAAGCGAAAACATTTAGGTTTACTTGAACTATATAATAAGCTTAAGAGCCCACCTCTAATATTCCATCTATAGACAGGACTCTCAGGAAACAGTTGCACGGGCATGATGGCTTGCAACAATGGCAACTGTGGGTGACATGTGCTTTCATCGCGCCTCGTTCGAGTGCAGACGACGAGATTGTAGTGGCATTTCAGCGACATGTCCTAAGCCATTTCTCAGTTCTGGCACAAATAGTGAAGATTGGTTGGTGATGCCTTAGTGTTGCCCCTCAGCTGAGACCTCATTTTCCTTCTCCTTAGGATTCTCTCAAGGAGGTAACAAGTACTATGCGTTATACCGTCCATCCCCCAGCGCCTCATAACTGCGTCTCGTCAGCAACTTTGCGACTCAGCGTTTCCGATTGTCATGGAAAGCAAGTGGCACCCTGTCCGATCTCATAGCGTGAAGCTTGGACGTCCGGAACTGCGGATCGGTGCCGTATGGAGCAGTAGCGCCAACAACTTTCTCATTGCTCTCAAAACTCATTGAGGTTGTTCGGACTTTGCGTTAATCTATGCTCATATCTCGGAGAACATCAGAATGTCTACATAGCGACAAGGACTGCGATGCCCGATTGAGCCTCGCTCGAGTCCTCGAAGGATCACACTATGATAAGATTGTCTATCGGTAACAAATCGTTCCGTGACGTCGGTACGTAGAGATCTACAACCTTATCAGTATTGGATTCGACTGGTCGCCGGAAATTTCGTTGATCTCTACTTAGACAACGCCCTAGCAAGTACTAGGCGCGAAGGTCCGGGAACGATCGCCAAGACTACTAATCGCGTTTTTCAGCCCTCAGTCCTTAAGCTCCTTAACGTGACCTGTAGCGCCTGCGGTCTCTCCATTGTTCGCCGATTGAAGCTTAGAGGTTCGGCTAGAAGACATGGCAGCCCCTGATCGACGCCCCAGCGAAACAGGTTTATGTGTAATTCAACCAACCAACACTGTACTGTATCGTTGTGCAAATCAACGGCTTTTGAGAGGATCAATGCCACGAGTCAAGTCTTACCATGAAAGATCTCGTTGGACTGACCAACGTCTGCGGCTAGTTGAACTAAACAAGCCATGAGGCCTGTCAAGCGGACGCCAGAAAAAGCCATGTTGGTTTGATCCGATTTGTTTGAGCGAATAGAACGGGACGCCCCTGTTGGACGGGAACGCATTTGGGAGAAGGCTGGGTATCACCTCAAGGGTCATAATAATTGACACAGAGGGAGCATTGCCGCGTGGTACAAGCTCATGACAGCTGCTCAAAGAACCAAAAGACTGGGCCGCAGTACCGCAGGGCGCAGCAAGCTCACATGCTAGTGTTTGACTGCCGAGACTCTCGGATTGACGAGCGGGTACGATATGAATGATCTGCAGCAAGTGCTCCATCCCTCGCTCTGTAGCGTAGCGATCCCAATCGCACTGATTTAGTTCGAAGGCTAGAGAGTCTAACTGCCCAAAGCCTCCAGATTGGGATGCCGTCAGGCGCTGATCCTGGCCGGTGTAGTGATGAGAAAGGAGATGATGCATGCACATCTCACCGTACCCACGGACGTTAGATGCTTCGATCTCTGGTTCGCCCCGGCTGAGACATCCGGGTCATGCCCCTGGGGCTGAATTAGTTCTTTCTCCAGGTTTCAAGGGTCTGAATCCTTGTTTGGCTGTCTGGCTATCTGAAGCCTCGAGTCATTCGTTGCACGCACTCGCAGTGACGCAGAAACTAGACATGCCTTGAGGCGCCTGCTTGTGTCCACCACTGTCTATGATAACCCATGCTTGTTCCTTGCTCATTGACACACTTGGTCTTTGTTCTGTCCCTTTCTGAACTTGCTTTGTTTCTTCGACACTGCCGAAACCCCGGATTCGCGAACCGCCACTGCGAGACACTCCACCATGAGAGACCAAAATGTCGACGTTTATGTCGCTGCCTTTGTGACTCTGTTTCTGTCAACCTTGGCATTGGTTCTCCGACTCGTGGCACGGCGAATCACCCGAGTCAACTATGGATATGACGACTTGTTGACTATTATTGCCTTTGTAAGGAGACAAGCTGGCTTCCGACGTCGATATCAGTTGCTTACTTCCGACTAGATTTGCGCGACAACCTGGTCGACCCTTATGTTAATATGTACGTAGCTCATTCACCTGATGTCCATTGACCTACGCCGATTGCTAACTATATCTTACAGGGGCATTTCATTACCGGCTCGGCCGTTCAGTGCCAGACGATGGCCACGCGACGGAGATTCTTGTCAAGTCGAGACAGATCCTATACTTTGGCGAGCTATTCTATGCTTTCTCGCTTGCCTTCTCAAAGTTCTCCATCCTCGCATTCTACTGGCGAATATTCAGCACGTCCAATATCAGGGTACCGATTCAGGTGCTCGTCGGAACGTCAATCGTCTGGCTCATCCTACGAACCTTCTTGGCTATTTTCCACTGCCTGCCTGTCCAGGCATTTTGGGATAAGTCAATCGAGGGAGCAACTTGTGCCATCAACGACTCGGAGTTCTTCTTTGGTTCGGTGCTGGCGCATTTCTTCATCGACATCGCGATCCTCATTCTCCCGGTGATGGAGGTGAGGAGGCTTCAACTACGAGCTGGACAGAAAGCTGCCGTTATTGCCCTCTTTATGTTTGGAATTTTGTAAGTTTCACCGAGAGAAGTCAGATTACATCCCGCTAATAGTATAGGGTCTGCATTGCCTCCATCTTCGTTCTTGCAGAATCTCTTCAGTTCCATCCTGAGACAAACAACATGCCTCATGAGATTTGCATGATCATGATCTGGGCCACTGTAGAGGTCAACCTAGCCATTGTTTCTGGTAAGGGAGAACAACAAGTACAACAGGTCAAAACACTTGCTAACGATGTCAACAGCCTGCCTTCCGATGCTACGACCTGTGTTCCGGAGACTTCTCCCCCACTCGTTTCTCAGCTCGGGTGGCAACAGCCAACCTCTTAGCCGACCAAACGGTGCCATCAAACTCTCCACGATTACGAGGACGAAGGATATCGATGACTCTAGCTCGACACGCCAGTTGGCCGAGTTGGAGAGAGGGTCTCAGGACTTTGGCGAGAACACAACCGACGGTCAGCATGGGCCGCAAACCGTTATTTCAGGTCCGATGTACATGTACCCGTCATCCGACGAGGGTGATAATGCGCCCGGCATTCATGTCCGGAATGAGATGACGGTGCGTGTTGAGAGGGCTTGATTATGGATATGACCCATCAGATGAAGGATTTCGATTCTGTTATAATACCCGTTTTTGGACAATTATCAAAGATGAGGTGGTTGTTTGGTTACGTTGAAACGAGAGCGAGAGAACTAGGCTGAGCTCTCACGACTGGGAACGTTTGATGGGTGATGAGCAATAGTGTTGTAGGTGAAGATGGTATGGCGAACGCCACATAGAAGGGAATGAACAGTCATATAATTATTTGATCTCTTCCAGAGGAGTTCAGAATCTGCCAGAGTATCAGAAATCGAAACAAACGCTATTTTATTACTGTAACGCGTTGCTCTCGAAATTGCCCGTCGCCAAAGTAAAACTTGCGTCAAACCCACGTATCAATGAGCTTACATGCACATGGCGCGTCGCTGACTTTGTGTTGGAGCAGGACTAAAAACTTAGATGTACTATGTAATGAGCCATCGCTCACATGAGCAAAAGGACGTCCACGCTTTGCCACCAATGGATCGAATCCGCGAGCATTTCATCATACACCGGATCTCAATAGTCCATCACAGCTGCCAGACTCATATATCCACTACTAACTTGCCGCCTCACCTAAATTATAACCTCATGCCTCACCTAAACCCTACTCATAACCTAAACCCCCAATCTGTTGCCATATTCTAGTCTTGCGGAAAATTTTCATACAGCCACGGGTCATCAAGTAGCTCTTTTGCACTGCTTCTTTCCCCTGAATTCCATTTTACCATTCTTTTGATGAATTGGATGAACATCAGTTTCTCTTCACCACTCATGCAACTGATGACATTCTCAAAGTTGAAATGGTCAGGAATGCAGCTAGGATCCTTGAGGTCACCTGGAGACACCAATCAGCGGTATATCAGTGTTAGAAGGCATGCTTGCCGTACCGCTGGGGGTGTAGAACATGGAGCTTCTTAAACCACCAGATAGAAGACTGGGAGGTGGACGTCCGATCAAGGCCTCGATCTGACCAAGATGAGATTGATCATCATATTCCTCGTCCGTCTGGCCAGGGGCTGTAGGATTGAAAAGACCCTTTCCCTCCATCAAGTCCCACAACTGCCCAAATTATGTGGTTAGCCTCGCCTATGTCGTAGCTTATGGACACATTGATATTTACCATGACTCCAAGACTCCAAATGTCGGCAGAGTACGTGTAGCCAGCGTTGAGTATTACCTCTGGCGCTCGGTACATTTCTCCCTGGATGGCGCCCATATGAACTCGACCTGGCTCGGTGCGAACAGAAAGATCAAAGTCTACTATTTGAATGATCCCTGTGGGGACTAAAAGTGGTCCGTAGTTGTTTCGCGAGAGGTAGATAGTGCGTGCATCAAGGTGCTTTTGCGGCAGTGGATTGTTAAACTCGTCTTGAGCGTCACGTTCAAAAATCGACACATCTTCAACTTTGACCATGATATTGTCTGGCTTGAGGTCTGTTTGAGGTTATGAAAGGATGAAAGGAGCTGGTTCAGCATATAACATACCTGTATGAATAACGCGACACTCGGAATGTAGATAGTCGAGTGCATGTAAGATCATTCGCACTAAGATCTTCAAGATATCTGGAGGTATCACACCGCCTATATACCTCCTGCGATAGAGCCACAACGGCTCACGCAACGCTTCTAAGACGAGGCAACTGTGGGTTCCCGATGTACCCTCTAGTGCAAAAGAGTCAGAGAGCTTCCGGATGAAATGCCAACCTTTATGTTGGGGGTTCACTTGAGAAATGTGCCTCATGATGTCAAGTTCATTTTCCGCAGGGACTCGCCGTGAAGCGTGGCTCGTTGCGTTGACCTTGATGGCAACATATTTCTCCTGTGACCATCGCCAGCTGCTGAATATTAGATCAGGTTATACCTTAACCATATGAAGCGGGAGCTAACCGATTTAGATCTCTCGCTAACCATACAGTTGAGTTGGCACCGTGACCTAGCTTTGTAGCAACTTGATATCTTTTGTTGAGAATTTGGCCAAGTTGTACGGGGTAGAATCGATCAGCATGATAATTTGGTGTCTTCTCTTCTTCGACGGGAACCAAGGGGTCGAGCTGTGGCGCAATTGCCGATGATATGGGCCATGGCCGTCGATAGAGAGCCATCAGAGGCCAAGCCCTAATCATTCTGTGTGAAAAGAGACAGAGAGAATCGACGGAACCTGGAGTGGCTCGTTAGGACCGCCGTTGCATTGGACGCAGTGTTGCATGAGAAAGTGAGTTGTTGATCGGATTATTGTCGCCCGACAGTTGCGCCGCAAAGACCTTTGATGTGGGGGGGCGGATACCATCTTGCGGCCTGAGGCTATAACTGTATCCAACCGCCATGATTGTACAGCCTCACACGGTCACTCACACCTTACCGCGCGGCTGCGAGACTTCCCATTCCTTCATCTTTTCCATTTCTTGCTTTTGTTACTCCACTCGTTGTAATTCAGCTCAGTGGCGCTTCCAAGGCGGGTATTGAAATAGTTTTTACATTAGTGCGTTTGAGTACTCGCTCTATAGTCTATTTCGATATTTCCACGCTAATATTAGAGATCTTAGAGATCCAGTGCATATCATATGACAAAAGATTCATCTCTGCGTATATAAGTCTTCGGTAATGCCGACCTTTGGAAAAAGGAATCTTGGCCTTCACCACCATATCCCTTACCCTGAAATCGCCTGTGGACTTTTACTCTTGCTCCCTGCTTCGTTTCTTAAGACGTGGGTTTTTACAACGAACAAATCAACATGAGCCGTTTTTTTTTCGACCTCAGCGCGAGCTTTAATCAGGTTCATTTGGAGAGGCTCCGAGCCCGTGGATTCTTTCGAAGATTTGATTAGGGACACAGTCTCGAGAAACTCCAGGTTGGCCGACGCTGATATAGTGGAGATTGCGTAAGTAGTTCTAAAATCTTGCCAACTGCCAACGACGAATACAGTTCTAAATAAGTAGGGGACAACCTCATACTTCTCGCAAAGATCCTGGCTTCCGTGTATCTGGTCAGATCTACAAGAATAACAAGCGTCTGACTTCGATTCATGCATACGAGGATGGGAGAGTTGTTTATTCCAAGGACGATTACAATATTTCACAAGGACAATAGTGGAAGGGACCATATCGTCTCCGTCAATTCAGATACTTTAGCTACTCTCTCCACAACCACTGCCTGAGTAATTTTCTTAAGGTATTACGTCGATTTTGCCGATAATAGGGGAGACAAGTTGCTTAGCCCTTTCGAGGTGACACGGTACAAATATGAAAATTGATCCACGGACACTAAGGTATTGATATGAGCGATACAATATTGTCAATGTAGCACTTCGCCGCGATATTCCAGTATTGATCAAAAGTTCATACTATATAAGCTCATACTGTATTACGTATCTCGCTTGCAAGAAACCGGTCAAATGTACGTACTTGTAGTTCTACTATATTCTCGTTTGTCCTAGAAGATATTAATACCACATAATTTGTAATACTACACAGTTTGTGCTTAGTTACATTCGTTGCATGCTTGCCTATTCTTCAGGATCATTTGCTTATTCTTTAGGATCATTTGCTTATTCTTTAGGATTATTTGCTCACTCTCGAGGATCACTTGCTCATAGGCTCTTGCAAATAATATACTTGTTTGCCTACTTGAAGGTTCCTTATCATCGCCTCACTAGATGGACGCCGAATACACTGACCTCAATTCGAGTCATCGTCCGAAATTCTTATAAGCAGTTCACGATATAAGATCATCTAAAAGTGCCAGCAGCAGCATTTTATGCTAGTGGCGAGTAAACGAGCTTCGATGGCTTGAGGCTTCGCGCCTGATAGAGGAGAGGGTGAATCATGAATGCATGGCATCACGCATTTAAACGAAAGCGCTCGGATGTTATCGAGGATACGACACACGTGGATCTTTAGTGGCATCGCGGAGTAATTGCCCTCGAACAGAGATGCAATGTAAGCCACAGCTTCAAACGCACTAGAACCGACGCAATTCACCAAATAAAGCGGCAAATTACGAAATCTAGCGGTGCTTCTAGTTGCATTCACATTCCTAGCACGCTTGTCAAAGGTTTCCAACTCATGGCCAGCGTAGCGGATCCGACTATGGATGAGATTCTTATCTGAACCGCCGCAATCCGGAGGCTAGTTGTCGGCTGAAGCATGGTGACAGACAGGGATATTGAGGTACGCGGGCTCTAGTAGGGATTTTGGCTGTTATTTGTCTCGCAAAGCATTAATGAGGTTTGAAACATGTCATCGGAGATGCAGTTTCAAATTGATCACGTCTTGTCCGTGCCCATTATGCTCTGGATGGAGGACATGGAGGGGACATCATCTTCAACGGCACATCTTCATCTCGAGCGGGCAGACGCCTAGCCTCGGGATCACGGTGGGGAATGGCTCCGGGTTACGCATAATCGGTAGCGGCCCACGGCATCGATTGGCATGAGAGGGCTGGAAAGATGGCTTGCGAGGCTTGCGAATTAATGGATCACGGGCATGCCATTTGTGACGGGCGCGCGAGTGAAACACGGCCATGTTGCGTGAATATTCGGACAACGGCGAGAAACTGTGCAAGCGTCGAGGTAACGTGCAACGTGGGCGATCAAATGTGAGTTGTGAGTCAAGTTCCAAAGCCGAGGCTAGATTTTAGGCATGGTCTTTGCAATATGACCTTTAACAAGTGTCGCAAGACTACCACAACCAGCGAAGAAGCCTGCTCTGGTGGTAATCTCTCACATGCTATGTGAGTGGTGGCAGTCTATACTCTTGTTGAGATTGACTCTTCGGCGAAGAGGGAGAAATTGTTCCGAAATGATATCGGTGCATAATGCAAAGTACCTGCATGGGTCGGCTATTCTCGAGGGGGTTAATTATCACCTTAGGCATGAGCTGGCCTTGTTACCGCCGTCCCACTTGATGCTCGACACGTGGGTACATGTATCGAAGGCATAGACACAGGGCCACTAAAGATGGACAAGATGATCTGTGACTGTGAGCGACGAAAACAGCAATGCCATTTATCCGAGGGATAATAAACAAAACAACCCCTCTCTGGCTGGTCCCCCTCGTTCACTCAGACGTGTACCCACGGCCCGCAAAAGGCCCCCATCCCTAGGGCAAGGCTCTCCTCTCAGACCTCACCCGGGGAGCCCCGTCGACGGATAGACGCCTTCATCACGACAAGGGATAGGATCCCCCGTGCGTGTTGGCCGTTGTGGGTGTGCGTGTCAAGCACGTCGCTGTCATGCATCGGGTACGGGTGCGGGTGATGGCGGCGGCACGTCCAGCTTCCCGCGCCGCAGTTCCTGCAGATGGGAATAGATTGCTTCACCTATGAGCGTGGGAAAAGAGCCGGCAGTGCGACTATTGCTGTGGCCTTCACATGCGATTCCCCCTTGGCCGGCAGAGTGAATCTGGAACTTACAGGTCAAATGATGAGGCATCTTGATTCTTGAAGCTGTGCGTCTCTGGTCGGCGATGCCACCCCCACTCACACTGACTCGGACATCACTCATACCAGCACCGACGATACTGCAACTCTCTTGTCCAGCTGAGCACAACTGTAGTGTCGATCACCGTGGCTGGTTGACTCAGTTGCAGCGCCAAGCTGAGACCGCGGTTAGCAACGATTGGACATGCGACGGTGTCTCGATGTCGAGCGCCGCGGGCATGTGAAAGGCAGCGGAGGAGAGGCCGCTCGTCATCTGATGATGTGGGCGAACACGCGGGCGACACGCTGTAGTTCAACTTAATTACTCTGTCTATTCACGAGTTCAATACATAATCGCCGTGGCCCATGCTGTTTTTTCTACATTTTTATTTATGCTTCTTTTGCCCCCCTCATGCTTGCGGATGCATACAAACGACGCCATCGCTCTGTCAAGCCTAGGACCAGCCTTTCGTGGCGAGACTGTCGCCAGCCCGCCGACCTGCATCTCGCCATTGATCCATCAAAACCTCTCGACTCTCTACCTTTCCCCACTGCGACATCGGATAGGGACTAGGGATTAAGGCTTGGGAACGGGCCTTTTCGCGTGTGACGCCCCTCGAATAACCGCAGCCACACAAGCCAATAGTCTAGCTTCGGCTGGCGTGCTGCTGCAGAACCTAAAGACTCACGACCAGTGTCAAAAGAAGACGAGGCTATCCTATTACTGTCGGTCCTGCGTCTGGCGTGCAGCTGACCAGTCTCTCGATCGGAGCTAGGTAGAAATCGCACCTACATCAAGCCAGGTAATAAAGGTCGGAAACCCGTCCGTATACGAAAAATCGCGTCCCCGAACTAGGAAGCGGTTATTCCCGTTTTAGTCATTTCAACCTTGTTCAGGAGACACATCACGCCAGGGTCTGTCTGTCTTCTGCCACTGACAGTCTTCGTCTCATGGTATTGCCCAAGGAAACATTTAAAAGAAGACTTGTTCAGCAGGAAACCACCAGACACATATGTACCCAGTTACTCCCCCGGTTACTCACAACCCGGGGGGAGAGGGGAAAAACAAACCCTTGATCATTCCATCATCTCATCAGTCATTCATCCACACAATCAACGACCCACGAGGATCCCACATCCACGATACACACTAAAAACCCAAGACGCTATTCTCGTGGTGCATGACACCAGACCCAACACCCCCAGCAAAGGACCCTCCGTCTCCATACCTTACCCATAATATCGACTTGTACAGCTTCACCGCCCAATCACCCCGGCTCCAAAGCCAACGAGACGGCGAGACTCACACACGCTCGGCCAACACGACCCCGGCCTCGCTGTGCCTGGAGGGAAGCCCGCCTCCACCCGTCGGCGGATCGAGGACGGGTTGCTGTAACGATTCGAGAACTAAAACACTGGCTGTCTGTCTCTCTCTCGTTTTAGCCAGGTCCCCTCGCTCGGCTCTACGTCTAGTACGTACTTGATTTCAGAGGCCGACGCCGCAGACCGCAACTTGAACCCTTTCTCCCGCTTCACCGCGTCGTCTACTTCTCCCCCCCCAGTCGGTTGACTTGTCTTCCTTGCCGTGGGAGATTGCAACGTCTGTGTGTCTGCATCTGGGAATGAATTAGTGATTGCGTTCTCCTGAAGCAAGTTAAAGGAATTAGAAACTTTGACCGCTATTGTCTTTTGCTTAACTATCTTTGAACACCATTTAATACGACAGTATCATCAACACCAACGCCAACACCACCACCAACAACATCATCACAATACCACAACCACAACCACCACAAAACCTGGATCCCTCGAATGTTCCCGCGATGGAGGAGAGGTCAGCTTCGAGAGCGTCAGGCACAACCTACCACAGCTTTGGCGACGTAGAGCTGTTCGAGCCCACACCACCCCCACGCCCTCCTGTTACCTACGACAGCAAAAGCCTCCAGTTACTGGAGCATCTTCAACATGAACAGCGCCGCCAACAACAACACGACCCCCAAAAACAAGGTGACAGGCGGCCCTTGACGGCCACCAAGATGCAGAGACAGGACTCGGGCTACGAGTCCAATCCTCCCACCCGTCGAGCATCAGCCTCCAACGTCGCACGACGCCCCTCCAACTCATCTTCCTCCGGCGGCGGCTCCTCATCTCATGATCGCGATCGCCTCAGAAACCGTCCTTCGATCCGCCGCGCCGCCAAGTCGCACCCGCTCTTCAGCGCTCGCAACAGCAACCAGTCCCTCCATCTCGTCCGCACCAACGGCTCAGCACAGCCAGCGACTTTCTTCCACTTCCCGTCGCCGGATCCCATCCAGCTCACCGACGTCTCCACGCCCGAGCCGTTGCCAGCGCCCACGCCTGCTCCCACGCCGCCTCCGCAGACGACGCACTACTGGACAAGCGACCGCACCCGCCGCTTGGAGTACGCTGCCATTGACGCTGCCACGCGCGGCGTCAAGGGCTGGGTCATGCGCCACCTTGTCCCGGACTGCTTCGTCCCGCGCGAGAACAGGCACGTGTCCTTCGACGACGACTCGGGCAGTGTGCGGCGTTACAGGATCGATCTCGAGGAGGAACAGGAGCAAAAAGAGAAGCGGGCAGCGCCCGAGTCCGTGAGCCCACCTCGTCGACGCAAGAAATGGCGGTTCTGGCGCCGTCGCAAGCACAACCTCCCAACCACCACCACCACCACCACAATCATCTAATGGTTCGACGTTTGTTTTTTATTTACTGCGATTGACATTTTGGGCATTGCAAAAGGAGTCGCATCGTTGGCGTTCGATACCCGCTGGCTTTTTCGATAGCATACTAGCGCGCGCATAAGGGGAGATAATGATTGAAGCATACAGAGTACCATGATACAGATGGAGTAGATGACGGGATGTAGAAGGGCATGTTTCGGATGCCGAGCAAGCATGAGCCAACATAGTAACATGAATTGCATTACACTGCTACACTCTGGACTGCGTGGGCTAAAGAAAACACCATTCACTATGAGTATGAGGTGCATCAAAATTCTAAAAACAGTCTTAGGGTATAGGCCTAATCCCTCAACATCTAACGAGCGTTATGCAGCTGGGCTGATTCAGTGTATTCCTTCACCCGCTTGACTGTTCACGCAAGGGAGCACATCACAAGACTGGAATGAAAGCACTGTTCGACAGAACGATTGTGCGTTCAAGCTCGAGTTGGGTTCTTTGTTCTAAGAAGAGAATAAGTGTGAGTCCATGCGCTGTTGGTGTGGAATAAAAACACGAGCCCTTGCTTATACATGAGCTTGCCAGGCGTTATTAAACACTCTCAATTACTAACTTTTGCATTCAGAGATACTCTGTTGCGATTATAATTACTACAGCGCGATACAGCATCTCCCGAAGCACTCTGAGTCTGGAACCAGAGCGGCGCACTAGAAACACCTATACGATGGACGAGACGGACGATATGAGGATGGTTGAGAGGCTGGCCTCTCTATTAAAGCCCTCCAAGCCAAGTGTCGACCGAGCCAGAAAGCGCATTTCAACGCCCCCGACGATGCTTCTCTCACCGGATCCCTCGCCGGAGCCCTCCGCAGTAGTGGAGTCAAGATCGGGCCGGAGGGATCCACACCGGCCC
>JAANBC010000423.1:0-28441 GCA_014621405.1 Stylonectria norvegica | reverse complement strand
CAGCGACACCACCGCCGCCTTGGATGCCGAGTAGGGCGTCGACCCGGCGTTGGACCGGAGGCCCGCCACCGATGCCGTGCCGATGATGCTGCCGTTGGCGTGCGGCTTCGACGCTGACGTCTTCATCATGGCCGGAGCCGCATGCTTGGCTGCTAGGAAGACGCTGCGACAGTTAATCAAGCTGAGAGGGGGAAGGGGGGGCTCGTTTCGTTTCAGCATCAGCATACCTCAGCGTATTGGTCTTCAAGACAGCCATAAACTCATCGTCGGTGAAGTGCGAAAACAGGGTTGTCCTCCCGACGACGCCGGCGTTGGCGAAGAAGACGTCCAAGCGGCCATATCGCTGCACGGCATCGTCGACCACCTCCTTGACGCGGGGCTCTTCCGCAGCATCAAAACGCCGCGTGTGGATCTCAACGGCGGGAAACGCAGCGTTCAGCTCCGCCTTGTGGGCATCTAGATGGGAGTCGTCATAGTCACACAGGTAGATGGCGCGGGCGCCGCTCTCGGCAAACTGGTGAGCGGTGGCTCTGCCAATCCCCAGCTGCGAGTTGGCGCCTAGCGTGTGAAGTTACCGTTAGAGAGGGCATCTCTCAGTGTGAGAGGAGAGACGGAGTGGGATATACTGACCGGTGATGATGATGACCTTGCCTTGCACGCGTGGGCTGCTGGACCCTGCGGCCACTTTGGCGATGGGCGGTTGTAGCTGTTGGCCGATGGCCTTGATGCGCCGCTCAGCCTGGTCCGACATGATGCGAAGTTGAGCAGAATGGCTCCGGAGAGTGCTGCAGAGGATGAGCTATACAAAGCGTCGTCTTGATGGCGACAACACAGTTCACACCATGTTTTGTCCTGCCTCGGCGTTGATGCTTGTACGAGACATCCTTGAATGACGGAGGGCGGGGGAGCCGAGGCACGGGATTTAGCCCAGATCAAAAAGTAGCTGGGGAGGTACCCTTCACGTCCACCCAATTTGCCGTGAGTTGAGGTACCCGCTACCATTTATCTGGCCTCTTCGTTGTCCTGCCTTGTTGAGCTTTATTGGAAGTTTTCAGACAGAATTCGCCTTGTTTGAGTTGGAGCTGCGAAGGCCGACGTGTTCTTCCAAGCTGAAACCGTGCCTCGGCGCCGTTTGTTCCTCTACTTAAGTCTAAGCACGCTACCGCCACCCTGCAGCGTTTTCACAAAAGTATTATCATCCATCTATTGCTGCTGTCTTGTCAAAGTTGACATTGAACTTCGGTCTCGCTTGAGCAACCATCAAGAGCGATGGGTATATCATGGTAGTTAATATGCTAATTAAGATAACTGCTTTCCCGGGCTTGGTGCAGTTGCTGGCCACGTTGGCCCTACAGTGTTTACATCGATAGACCAAGCCGGCGCTGATGTCACGGTCGGAAAGAGATGGTAGATGAGAAACCCGGCAGGACAACTGTGCCTATACTTGACAACTCGAGACTTACTCTTCTCTATCTCAAAATACCGGTAAAGTCATACTCTAAGAGGTTGGACAGACTTTTTACCTCAGCATCTTGGGGAACCAAAAGCGTGTAATCCGTGGTAGAGGTTTTCGGAATTAGGTTAAGTAAAGAGATAGACAACGACACCAATATTCCCTTCACCCAGAAATTCCGGGCTCTGCTTGCTAGAGTACAGCCAGACATGTCTTCTGCTGGCTCAGAATGCGTCTTTCGAGCCAGCTCCACATTCAGCACATAGATATACTTCCTCATGATCTGAACACTCATCCGAACACTCGACTGTGGCACATCCCGTGAAAGTCTTCACTACTAGTCCCTCACATACAGATCAGCAAATAGCCCTTGATTGTAATGGAGTACGAGTCAGTTGCAACTGGTCTGAACGAACTCGTTCGTAAGATTCGAGGAAGAGGTTTTGATGAGACATAGGGTTGCGCTGAGTACACCCTATTTATCCATGGGGGTTAAGTCTACTTCTTCAACAAAGGTCACGAAGATACCTACGGAGACTTGAGCTTCAGCTTGGCTTATTCATTACACTCGTACAAACAGGTATCGACGTAGTTGAGATTCCATGACCCCTACATACCCTGAACCACCTGTCAAACCACAACAGACACACAACGCGTTCGAATGTTTGCCGTTCGAACTTTACCTGAAAGACTTCCAATTATGATCCATTGTTAACTACTCATAGAATGGGTGTAATTGAGCCTTATCTTTGCAAAGGACTTGATCTCAGTTGTGGAATTCTACGGAGAATTTATTCTTGTTTTCTCCGACTGCAACTCCGTAGTGTGTTGACGTAACTCAAACCTCAAAAGCCCAGCTTCCCGATAGCTTTCGCATTTTAGACTGTACACTTGACTCTGGTACAAGGAAAGAACAGGGTGGAAATCCTCAGACAGAACCAGCTCCTTGTTTGCTGTGCTGTTACCAGGCTCGAGTCTGAACCAAACCCCATAGACCTCTTGCCACACAGTTGAAGAGCGTCAAGTTTGAAATGTATGTACCGTGGTGAAGTTGACTCGCTTATCCTGTATCAAAGCCAGTTGGTGATGTAGCCTGTCATCAACATGTATTTCATCCGCAGAGACAACCAACCACCCATGCTACAGTTGCAACATTTACGAGTCATTCTCACAATTCATCGACATCAAACAACACAATGTCTTAAAGTCTTCAGAGTCTTAACTTTTCTGAAAGTACTGCTTATGCTCCTACAGACACAGACAACACTCGTGCGTCCATAACTTCGCATAACCATGAGATAATCTCTCATCAGAACAACATCACTTGTCCTGAAAGGCACATTACTCGGGACTGCAACATCCACAAGACGGGAATCTCCCTAATACTGAGATTTCATATCTGCCGTCGACGCCCGTTAACCTGCTATTTGTCCGTTAAGCGCCCTACTACCAGAGACATGAAGATCCGAGGATGTCATGTGTATCATCACATCATACCACACACATCTTGACAATCGATTAGCTTCACTTTCACTTACAAAAGTGCTCTTCTGCGGCGTGCATCTAACAAGCCCAAAGATCCGCCAACGCCATGGCACCAGATGAGGCACATCTTGCTCATCAGCAACTTCCCATATCTTCATCACCAGGCAAGCCTTGGCAGTACGATTCCTCGTCTCATATCGTGGGACTTGTAAGCCGCTTGCTAGACGCCATGCGGTCTCGCCCAGCGGTCTCCAAGACATATCGTCAGCTGGCGGTGCGACTCACCTCGCTTGCATGCCGGGACTGTCGATCCCGCCGGTTGGGTATAGCTCCCACTGCCGGATCTTCAAGACCTAGCTCGCCGGCCATCAGATATCATGGCTGCACGGTATCGACAACGCGGGCTTTCCCTGCACGCCCGCATCCTCCGCCTGGACAGGCTGGGCTCCGTTTGGACGAGAGAACATGGGCCTCCTCTGTTGACCAGATTCGACGTCTAGCTCAAGCTACGCATCCTGGCAGAGGAGCCTCTTTGTCAGTGTCTGCTCCGCCCATCACTGTGGTCTACCCGCTAGTTGAGCAAGTTCGCCCAGCGGCGATAGCCAGCCCCATTGTCGGCCGCAAGCTTGTTGTCTAGACCGCTTCGCAAGCGATGAAGCTTCTTGATGCTAGAGAGCTTGAGGCGCGATCTTCGAATACCCGTATGTTTAACTCATGAAGCCTCTTCGACTACGTCGACTAGATGCCGGGTGGCCCCGCTACAAGAAGATCTCTTCGAGGGCCCTGCAATGACGATCCTCATGTAAATGTGGTCTTGCTAGTGGGGAGGCTCGAGGGGAGGCTCATTGATTACCCCAGCCAGCACCCATGATACCGTCTCCGTATTCACGCCCCCTCGCCGTGCTGGGCCGTGCTGGCGATGTATATGCCTGACCAAGACAGAACTATCGATATGGCACATGGTCAAATCAACTAAGACTTCGCCCAGCACGGGGGGTAGCCCCTGCAGGTGAGGCCGGTACGATGCTGACTGGTGGGCACAACAACAGGGCAGTGTGCCGCAAGGACGGGGGCCGTTGAGGCGGACGGACTCCCGCATCGACAAGCTGCAGGGTCCTTGGGAGGCTTGCTGCTAGCGGAGCTAAAAGATGTCAATGCGAGTTGCGGATTGGAACCCAGCGTCGGGATGGCACAGATAAGCAATGTGCGACCCAGCAGGGTGTTGTGTCTTTTCCTAGACTCAGACCTGGGAGACACCTGGGAATGTCTCAACTCGTCCAAGCGAGAGGGCCATGTACCGGGGAAGGGGGAATGGAATACGATTGATCAGAAAGGACCAGGGAGAATACGGCCTCGAGAAAACGGCCCCAGGGGCCTGGTTGGTCGGTCCGGACGGGATCCCGCAGTATTGTCGACGTCGACAGGGAGCTCAGGGGTCTCCCACAGGGTACCGATGACGCGGTAGGCTCAAGTCGCAGCCTTGTTGAAGTAAATCATGACATGGACGAGGCCATCGTCGGGAATGACAGCTCGTCTCAGGTTAAGTGCAGCGACTGGCATTACCTGCCAGGTTACATTGAATCTCGATGCTGTCTTCACCCTTATTCGCGTCCTCCGTAATGTGACGTCCGCAGGTTCTCGAAGTCAACGTGTCTGGTGGTGTTTTCTTTCGCCCGCATGCTAGGTGGTAGGGGCAGACTCGGCATTTCTGAGACATGGCTTGTTGCAATTCATCCACCGACAGTGCTAAAATCCTTCAAAGACCATCAAAAGCAGATGGGCAAATGCGGTCTTAGGCTACCGAAACTGCGACGGCGCCATTTTGATGTGTCCGACGACTTATAGCTTCATGCAAGAGCGAGAGGCTAGGCCCAGAAGCCTCGCAGAAGAGTCCGACCAGCCTCTCTCGGATAGGCTGCTCGGTGGTATTCTCCAAGGAGTCGTCTGCAAAGGGATCCGGGGTTTACCATAGTAGACCAGCAACGGTGTCGACACTCACCTGCGTGTACCGGCAGTTAGTGAACGCAGGTGCCGCAACGCCATGCCGGCGGTAAGACTAAAAGGCTTGTTATGAGAGAAGACTCCTCTTCTTGGCAGCGGCACTGGAGTCTCCGTTGCCGTTGAGACCGGTGAGGCTTTGCAGGCAGAGCTTGCATCTTGCATGTACGGGGATTCACGGGTTGGAAGTCGATGTCGATGTCTAGCATACTACGGGGCCGGACGCGATGGCTGCCGGAGCCGGCTCCGATGAGGTTTGACAGGTTGACAGGTTGACAAGTGACGACGGTGGCGGACGACTACCGCGCGGGCTGTCTAGTAATGCCGTGTGTGCCCCAAGGATAAGATCAGAATATCGAAGTGTCTTGGGTCAGAGTGTCTTGCACAACGTCGAGTCCCTTGGCAATGAATGGGTCAACGGCCTCGGCTGCAAGGTTCGTACTCAGATTCAGTTTTGGTTTCAGAATCATCGCCACTGCTGATCACCCGCAGAAACCCGACATGCCAAAGACGCAGCCACCAAGCAGGTCCCGCCTCCTGCCCGGGTGTCACTCTCGTCATGCACAGAAGTAATACTTCACAACACGTCGTGAAGATGCTCATTCAAAACGCGAAAGAGGTGCTCCGACGTAGACGCAGCAAGTGACGCAATGTTACCTTTACTGGGTCTTGTGCGGAGATCCGATCCATGGCCGCGGCCGTTGACAAGCGCACAGGGCACAACGTGGAGAACGCAACGGTCGCCTTTCGCAGCGACATGGATTCCTTGACTAAGGCGGTAATATCAGCACCTGATATTCCGGGGGGCCTCTTGGTTGCTCGACCGCTGTACCTGGAAAGGGATGCCCGTTGCCTGCCTCCCGTGTCACTTGATGTCCCTTGGCACCTTGTAGTTGACCTCGATGGTCGCTTTGGTAGATGACAGGTTTAGGTTGCCCTGGCTTCGATATCACTATGCACCCCGAATGCGCCCATTCTCTTGCCTTGTTCGGTTAACTCCTAAATTGAGACTGGCTCAATGAGGCTCGATCTACTTGCCTTGCCCTATCTGGATAGGTAATGAACATCATTGCACGATTCGACAGATGGCCTTGATAGTGAAGGTCGATGGCCTTGGGGACGACTGACGCCATTTAATCATGGCGTGATGAACTCTACAGTATATGCCACTATGCTCGCAGAGTGGTCTAAGTCGAGTTCTATCTGGTGAGCATATTTGACACCGAAAACAGTCCTTGTGATGGTGTGTACCAGGATGTTACCTGCACCAGCCATATCAACGACATATGCTCTAGGGTACGGAGTCCTGGTCGCGGCAACACTGTAATCAATGAGTATGTTGCCGTATCGGCACTCTAACGGAAGGAGTTCTTCTACTATATAATTCAGTAGCTGAAGCACGTTGGCTCCAAAAAGCCGTGAAGTCTGGCGCACTTTGTTTCCGTAGGACAACGAGTCCCAATCAAGCCGCTGCGGACACGACAGGCAAGACACCTTGGGGATGGCGCATTACAGCAGGGTAATACTAGGAAGCTTCAATCGTACATAATTAGCAAAACACTCGGTGTCTGGAGAAAAGCAGGCCAAAAGGAAATCACTAACCAATCAGCTCCACATTGGAAGCTACATGATGCAAAGGTTCCGGCATCGCGGACCGGCACAGATCTCAAATATAGACGAACGATAACCGAGCTGTATGCCCATTGCCCGCTCACCACGGCTTCCTGTAAGTAGCCCATAAGTGAAGAAGTGAACACGTTCCGCGCAGTGTTGAGATCCACGGCGACATCTGCAGTGTATGGTACTAGAGTTGCGTCATTGTTCCTGGCCCCCTTCGATGCCCCGTGGATGGTCTCGGAGTATGACCGGACTCGTCGCCGAATCTGGAGCACTTGTCAGAGAGGTCACTCCATACCGGCACTCAAAACGCAGACGTAGAATTTAAAGGGGTTGCCGTGATTCCCACCATATAATCGGTTGCCGAGGTGCAGCTAACATATGTAGATCCAGCCGGCAGTAGACTATCATGAGGCTTGTAAGTATGTGTAGGCCTTCGGCCACCACGGTGTTCCTAGATACCCGTTAGCTTTCGGCTACATGTCTAGTCGCCTCTGATATATTTCATGTCATCATTTGTAGTAAGAATACGATCCACCAGCCCACGCGTAGATGGGCCTGAGCTTGTGCACCAGGATGACTTCCCATTGCCGTCTCGACAAGAGTTGTCTCACGTCGTCCAACAAGCCTCACACCCTCACCAACGAGCCTCAGTCTCACACATAGCTTCGAGCGGCAGTATGAGTAACCCCCCACACGCCCCCTATGGCGAGCTTAACACGTTTGCCAATTCCTATTTTACCTGCAGCCGGTGGCGGAGTTATCGAAGTGAGGCTCTGAGCGTGGGGGGTTCTGTCCTCCCCTAGCCGCATCGTCGGTAAACTAATGCGCAACTGGCGCTCGGGTCATCGGTATCCAGAATGGCATCTTTATTCTGCTCGTCGAATCTGGGTTGACCTGTTGCGTGACATCGTGTGACAGAATGCAGCACTTCCCGGAGCGTAGATTTTGTGGGTTGTTGCCAATATTGTTGTTAGTCACTGAGGTCCGTCCGGTGGTGATGAGAAGCAAGTTCATCGGGTGGCGACAACGACGAGAACAGCAACAATATTTACTTTGTATCCAAAGCGACACTAATAAGATCGAGTTTCTGGTCTCCCACTTCAATGATAGCCCCTCCGAGTAATGGTTCACCGATGGACCGACACTCGTCGGAATAGCAAAGTAACTCCGCAATCACAACATATGCTCGCAACGTCCACATCGGCGGCACCGGCGGCGAGGAATTGACAATGGAGGTTGTCTGTGGCTAGCAGTAATACTTCCAGAAAGGGTCGTACATGCAGCTTTTCCCCCAAGGTCGTCTCACCATCTCCAAAGGCGCGGGGCGATTTAGTCCCCCTGCAGTATCGAAGATGGTGCTTGCACTGACGGTTGCCCACGACTTCGCGGCATGATCGGCACTTCCATTCGCTGCGATGTGCCGTGAGATGTCCTGTGCTGAAGACCCAGCAGGGACCCAAGTTGCTGGTTGCTGGGCTCGAGCGGTGGATCCGCCAGGTCGAGAACCGAGACTTTCCCATGTGCCGACAGCAATAATTACAACACAAAGGTGTTGACGCTGGTGTGGAGATGGACCGGTGCAATAGTGTCAAGTCTAGAGACATCGGCATTGGTTGCAGCGCAGATCTTGGGGCCGTTGCGTGCGACTTGGCAAGAGTAGTGAGATGAAATCGATCCCGAGAGCAGATTGTCTAATGTCTTCTCAATTGGCGGCGCTTCTGGCTTCGCAACGTACAGACTTCATGCTGTCCCGAGCTCGAAATCAGCTGGACAGCTATAACCTATCAACTCTGAGGAGCCCCGCGAGTGGATGTCGGTGATAATGAAAGCGCGGGATTCGGGGTCGACGGCTCGCTGGTGGCTGCCATATCACTAGCCCCGAACTCCCAAGGTGGTTCCTCGTCTTTCGTCACCAAGCGGCCGGACTGGAGGCTGGGAATAGTCGAAAGAAAAAGCCCGTATCACGACTCAAGCTAGCTCAAGGCTGGGGTGAGTTCAAATACTCTCCACGCCACGGCGTAGTCTCCAAATCCGAGGTGCCGTCTTTAAAGTTGACCAATGGGGCCTTGTCCCGTTACCTAGGCCGGCGAGCCGCGTCTCGTGGCGCGCTACGGTTTCGCAAACTAGGTCGCGGGCGTCGGTGTAGAATGATTCCGTTTCTTTAGCGTCAACAAGTTAAGTTTGTTGCCCCTGAACGCTTCACATCGTGAGATTGACAGAACCAGTGGCCTGGTTCACGACATGACAACTTGCTAGCCTGATTCTCCTAGATCTTGCTCGGCACAGACTCTAGATCTCGTTGCCCGTGACAAGCCTAAGGGATTCGAGAACAGGTCTAGTTGAAGCCATCGAGACGCCATGTAGGACGCAGACTCAAGACCAACCTGAGAACCAAATGAGGGCTTCCACAAGCGTTCTTCAAAGCAGCCTAGAATCCAGGCACGCTTCGGAGGAAAGACGATGCTATGGTGAACTAGTTCTCTCATCCAGGGTGCATGACGTATCACATCCAATCCCCATTACGGAATGGGTTGCTCTTGTTGTCTCTTCAGAACGGCGAGAAACGCTTTTGATCGACCACGTACTATGTATATTTGTGGGGGCAGTTGCCGTGAGTAAGCGGGTCGTGCTTCTTATCCTGTGCGGGACGGGGCGGGCTCGCGACGAACTGCTGCTTTCAAGTCAGGGATGCTTGTCAAACGAAACTTCGGGGTATCCTCGTTTGTTGATCCCGCCCGTGGGCAAGATGCTCAGCTCCCTAGTGCTGAGCTGAGGATCTGCAATCGCACGGTTGGGTGCTTTGGAGGTGGATAGTGACTAAAGTAAGCTGCAGATGGCTAACCCAATTTGCGACCGTTAGGAACCAACGTCCTAAGCTAGAGTTGCCTTTTGAACCGAGTCGACTGAATTGCTAAGCGTTGGGTCGATCGGTGTTCGTAGATCTTAGAGCGCTCAGTCCTGGGGGGCCGTTCAACTTGGGTAAGAAAAAGCGTGTCTTTAGTTGATGACATGTAAGCGCAGGACGCGTCAACCGATCGAGGTGAAGCGTGAAGCCAAAGGATTCAACACTCGCAGAACTATCAACGGCTCTGTCAGGGGCCGAAGCTGGGGTACCTTGGCAGTGCTGCTCACTTCCCCGGTCCGTCAACCAACTTAGTTCATCAGTTGGCCAGCTTCCAAAAATCTTTTCCGCCGTTTCTTGTCCGTCACGGAGAAACCTTGCGATCTGGGATTTGTTGCGGAGCTATTCCCGGCTGAACACGTTTTAGAAACCCGTTGGGAAAGCCCGTCACCGCCAACACATAAGGTGAAAAGTCTTTACTAGACCTTGACGATGCGTTTTTCTAAAACATGATTGCGGAGGCGGTATGTAGGTTTACTGGGCCTTGTGGGGGGCATGGCTGCATGAACGGAGCCGCTGGAAAACTCCCCATGCAGTCTTCAACTCAAATTTCGTAACGTCGTCTCAATTGTAGTGATGAGTGTATCGTCATCAAAGGTGGTCCTCTCCGAACAGTAGGGCTACGACTATGTGGCCGTCACCCCCAACCCTCGCACTCTCGAGCTCTACCCGATGGTGGCGAATGGCGTGTGAAAGCTGCCGGAAGACTTCTTCGGGATGGCCATGGCCAAGCTCTCAAGCTTCGTAAAGTGGAGACCCCGTACCAGGAGGATCCCTGTGAACTGCCTTTATAAACACCCGACTTTCAACAGTAAAAGCCCGTATGACAGAGAAGCCGGAAGGTTCATAGTAAGGACCGGTGTCGCTGTGCGCCTCGGGGTTCCATAACGTGACCTAGGCCGTCTGCAAGGAGTAGCGCCGATGGGTGTGTTCAACTGCAAGGGTCAACCAACACTCTTTTCTATGATGTTGGTCTGTCATAAGCTTAAAGCAGATAGCTCCGAGGCTTCGAGTGGTCCGCAGCAGACTCGGGTTGAAGTACACTTCCCTGTCGTGCGATATTCTGCTTCAAACTGCATGTCGTCGTTGATGATGATGAGGTTACTGGACGTTGCGCTCGAAGCCGGTCATTTTCTTTAGAAACTGAGAGGAAACTCAGATCGAGAGAAGCGAGATCTTGCATCTGGCATGACCCAAAGAGGGTCGTAGCGTTCTCATCCGAAGGACCCAACAGCTGTTCCGAAGGTCCATAGCGTGAGCCACCATCGGCCATGTTTGCGTGTTGGTTGCCCGCCGCAATAAGAGAGATGTCAAATATCGGGCCGGGTTTCCTCACTGATTAGCTTCAGAGCGGAGTTTCTGGCTGTTGCTTTGCTGAAAAGCAATTTCTTGCACTCGCTTGCTATCCAGGCCGAACCAATTGATTCATCAAGTGTGGTTTGGTATGGTTTGGTATCAGAAGCTAGAAGCTGATGTGGAGCTTTCACGTCTTTCGTGGTGTGCTCTCTTTAAATATGTTGTACCGCAGATTCGCTATATGAAACTTATTCTTCTTATAGGACCGAGTTTGCGCCTAGTTATATCCATGATGCAGTACGTACGTGCTTCGTTGGGTGTCTCGACTCATGCGGTCAGTTTTAAGAAGTAGTAATAATGTCCCTGGCGATCAACAGGAAGCTGCGCGGAAAACAAGACGCAACGACGATGTGCACGTGCACGAGGCAAGTTTGTCTTCTAAGGGTACTTTCATGTCGTGTCGAAGCCCCAATAGTCAATAGCTTTTCTTGGGTTCCTTGCCCATGCCGAAACAAAGAGTAATCAAGGAGCAGGGAACATAAGCCGTTTAGTTGGACCGCGCCGATTGTGGAGACTTTGTGGGAAGCATGTACTGTAATCGGACGTAATACGAAGCGCAGCGGTCCGTGGCTTCCTCAAGCCGTCGACCGTGCTGCAAACTCGGGGTTACCGGTATCTTGGGTGGCCAATTTTGTTCGAAGTCAAGTTTGTCAGGGTGATTGTGCTTGATACCCAAAACTGACGTGCTAGGACTCGAAGTGGCAGGTTCCCGATGTTGACATTGACATGGAGCACTGCGAATACCACAGGAGAACAGCAGGAATATAGCACTTCGTACCGCCAGTGACTATGCAGCCCCCGTGCATATGCAGTCTGCAGGTCCTCGCGAAGGTCATGGAGGGGGTGAGATAATAACCGCGCCGGCGGTCACTTCGCGTCTAACAGGTAGTTCAGTACTGGGCCATTGGCCACGCTGGGTACTGGGCACTGTTTTGTTTTCCTTGTCTTTCATTTCTTCGAGCGCAATTGGGATATCGACTGCTCAATGAATAGGTATCTTTTCGTAACTCCTCCTTGTAAATGTTGGTTGTAGAAGGCCGGAGCAAAGACCCGAAAGTCCTCAACTTAAGCACGTAGTATGTGGTCCCTGTGATGAGAATTCTTGACTGATGGGTTCTCGCCGTTCCAGGATCTCGGTGGGTAAATTCGTTGAGGTTTGTAATGTCTAGTGATCCCAGCGTGAGAGGAAGGGCTCAGAGTGGCTTGTTCTCCATCCGAATTCTCTTTTCGAGCGGTGAGTCTGTCGGGTTGGCGTAAGCTTGCCTCACGGCGACCGCGGAAAAGCGTCAGAGGGACGAGCTGTGGGCGGCCCACGAGCTGGGGGAAGCTTCATGAAGCATGGCCCAGGGTGCGGACCTTGAGAACGCACGGGTAGGTTAGGGCCCTTGCTCAGTGACAGCGGCCCCGGCAAGTGTCACTAGTCCTTAGCGTTCCATTGAGGGCAGCCACAGCCGACGATTGTGTTCCTTCAAGAGTGCGAGAGAAGAGGAAAAAAGCAAAGAGAACCGAACGTGTCGGATTGCGAAAATCGGCGAAAGCTACTTGAGCGCTAATGTGGGTAGAGAAGCATGGGGGTCCGACGGGCCGGGGCGGTCGCGAGGGCCTAAGGGAACGGCAAGGCCTCTATGTACTAAGGTAACCTCGCCAACAGGGTGCTCAAGGTAGAGAGAGATTGGATCAAACTTGGCTGGTGATGTGATTGATGTGGGTGTCGATAATTTCTTTGCGAGGGCGGCTCATCATTGAGTGGTTTACACGTACTAGTAGTACGAGATCCATCCGTATGTGAAGGTGCGAAGTTGGTGGTTTTACTTGGAACCCAGCAATACCGAACCTTGAAGTCACCTCCATGCTGCAGCTGCAGCTGAGTGCTGGGAGCAGGCCTCAGGCACCAGGCACGGTGTGATAGCGGCCGCTGGGCACCTGGAAGGGAAGGAGCAAGCTTTGCGGCGTCCTGGTACGAAAACCTAGTGGGGCTGATATCCATGGATCCATCCCTTAGAGTGTGCTAAGGCACCTTTGCCGTACTGTCTCCACCTTAACGAAGATACTTCAAGTTATGTGTGTAACAGGGATGAAATGCGTACCTAAGATACTTGATTAACCCCTGCTTTTCTGTATTATGATACTTGCTTCCTGTGTATTAAGCAAACAAAGAAACATCATTGGCTGAGATCTAAATAGGTACCCAAAAGGTGCCTTAGCACACTCTATGGGATAAGTTGGACCGTTGCTGCTGGGAAGTTGAGGAGAAGCTCAACGACACCATGCAGAGGTGATGCAGAGACGATGCAAAGGTGATGCATCCTGCACAAACTGTGCATGCTACAGCATGTGCGTGCTGGGGTTGGGGACGGGGGACGGGGGACCGGCGTCGTTTCTGGCTGGCTGACTGACGTCTCTAAGTCTCTCGTCACAATCGCCATACTACGATGAACCCTATAGGCTTACAAGCCTCGGAGGTTTGCTCGAGATGGCCCAGGCTCACAGATTCTCGAGTGCAGTTACCCATGGAGCATGGATGGGTGCGTTTCGTGGCGGCGCCCGTGTTGGTGCGTGATGCCGCATGTGAAAAGCCCAGGGCAGTCAGCTCTCGGTGCAAGGCGTACTTGGTACACGCCGGGTACGCGCCGGGCGTCTATTGCGCTTCTGGGTCGTCATCACATCAGATATCAGATTGGATGTGAAGAGGCATTTCTCATCTCTCCCGCCAGGCTTGTTCGCCCTTCTGGGAGCAAATAATGTTGTTGGCCAACAAGAGCGTCAAAAGCGGGTGAACGAGATCAGACGAAGCTATCCCGCGTGGGGGAGAGTTGCGAGATCGGCACTTGCATCGCGCCATGGACTTCGTACGAGGTGGCTTTTGATGCTCCCATTGTCGCCAAGGTAGGTGATAATACGATACGTGCTCGTGGAGAGAAGAGACTCCGTTGGTGCCCAAAGACGCCATGTAGAGTGGTGTTAGCTTCGAGGGGAGGGATCTACAAGAAATCGAAAGCCACCTAGTCTATCACATAGGTACCTTAGGTAAACACTACTATGAGTATTATTCCAATGGCAGGACACGGTTATGGAAAAGACATGGACGGCTTCATCCGCGCGCGCGAGGTGACTCCCGGCGGCATCAGTCGACGTTTGAAGCGGATCACTCCCAAATTAAACCGATTACCAGGGAAACAGTTACCACGCGTCTAACGGGAAGAAGAAGAAGAAAAAAACGGCGTAACGTCCGCCAGTACCGGCTCCAATGGGAGTCTACCGCACAACGGTCGACGGGGTAAACCCAATGATACGAATAAACGTTAGACGACTTTGGTGAGAGGCGGTTGTACTGGAACTGCAAGTCCTGGGGACATCATTCGAACTGACAAAAACGGGCACATGCAACGCCTATCTCGCAGGGTCATTTGGCTTTCGCAAACCAAGATCCGTGCCGTTTGTGTCTCTGATCTGTCTCACAGTCCCTGATAATCTCAGGATCTCAGGAGAGAGACGTCCGCATTGGGAACAAATGCCCGAATGTCGGGAAAGGTGAAGGCTGGGTCGCCGCCGGTCGTTGGGTTCAGGCTCGCCGTTACGCGGCGTCCGATTCCGACGCGATGGATGAAGCGTCATCGCCCTCAGAGAAATGGATACTTACTGTGAAAATATGAACGAAAGGGGAAGCCCGATAGGGGATAATCAATCAGATCAGGATACGGGACGATTTCTGCAGTGTAGCCCGACGGCAACGATGGGGCATGACGCCGCGCCGCCCTAACGAATGCGAATGCATGCACCGCAGAAGCAAGACTCAGGAGAGGACATCAGCAAGCAAATATTAAAACCGATTGCTGGTGCTATGATAGTCTGGTCATGAGATGAAGCTATTATGAGGCAATGGCCACACACGTTGATGGTCTGAGCAGCCAAGATACATGAGGTATCTTATCACCGCGTTGGCGTTCCTGAGGTGCTTGGCTCGGGCTGTGGTATTCATATCTGACTCGAAGGCGTGTCATACTCGAGCGCGCCCTGACCAGTGACCCACGACCGAGATACTTGAACCCCTTGGAGAGCCGCGTCCCTGCGATCCCGGCGAAGGCGAGCGAGCGGGTGGTCTCTGTCTGACCGTGTCCGCTCGTTCGTATCGTTGGTCCGGCCTGGTTGGCGGCTGATGAATCCGGGGCCGAGTCGAGCATAAACAGGAGGCACTGCAGGTATTACAGGTAATTCCAGTCAACCCGGTTGGAGGATGCCTTGGACGGACATTGGACCGGGTGCTGCACGCTGCCGCGGTCGGGGGCATCCAATTCAATCCTGTGCAAGTGAATAGTTGATGGGCGGCGACGTATCACGTGGAGGCATTTGTTGTTGACTGTTTACTTGTACCTATCAATACCTGGTTAAGTGCTGCACATGATGGCATCTCGAAGCCCCAAGATGATCGTTCTTGATGACTGGCCACAGCAGTATTACCCTTACCCATCCTCATTAATGACGAGGAGGCCAATGCTCACCTGTTGCTCTCTTTCGACCATCATCTCTCTCTGCTCGTCCCTCTCGATGAAGCCCCTGGATTTCTGGTTGCTTGGTAGAGGACCCCTGTGACGTGCCGGGCAGGGCAGCTCCCTGCTCGTGAGGATCTAGCGTGTGTGTGTTTCCAGGGCTCGTGGGCTCGTCCAGGGCTAGGAAAATGGGACAGTATTCGTACCTACATGGATCCATCCACCTCATGGATGGGACCCCTGAGCTGGCCCCTGGACGCCATGGCATGGTCAGTGCCTCTCGCTCGACTGCACCACCGTAGCACCGCTGCATCGTCGTGGTGGTCGTCCGTCGTCGTCGTGCCCGGCCGCGTCTTGCTGCTGGCGTGCCCCGGCGAGGAACCCGCCACGTTAAGGTAGACAGACCTGGACGCCCTCGGGGAGTGCCATTATCCACCGTCGTTTCTGCCCTGTGCTGCGCTCCACCAAGTCCACCAAGACGACTTGGTGTGGGTGGCCACCGAGGAAGCCCGGGCAGCCAGCATCCATGGCTGGAGTTCAGGCCTTCGCGGGCTTGGGACTTTAATGGGGCTTGTTCATGGGGCTTGGGGGTAAGGACAGTAAGGTGATAACACCACCGCAATCCCCAGCTCAGATCGACTTGGACTGACTTCCATGACTGCTCATCCATACCCAATAATTCAGGAGCATTATTACACACTCACTCTCTCTTTCATCTCTCTCTCGCAACTAAAGTCAACTACTAGGTAGTAGACTCGATCGACTTGAAGCTGGGAACCGTCACACGAGCACCACTTGATCACCACTGGAGCATCAAATCGACCGTTACTCGACCACTCTTTTTTTCCTCGGGGCTCACCACAAACTCACCCACTCATCCAACTTAACGCTCCCTTCAACGCCTTCAGCTCCCATCTCCATTTGATTTGGATCTAAGCAGACGGATTCGCTTCCTGTCTACTGCTTCTCTTGCCTGCCCCTGTAACTGCAATACTTGACCTGTGTCCGACGACGCCGACCGGCTTGTGGCATTCCATCTTCGTCCCCTTTTTTGCAGACGGGACCACGTACGACGTCGACCCCACGAATACGTCTCACCACCCAGCCCTAGCCTCCAGTTGCAGCTCCAGTCTTCGGCCGCAAGCTTCACGCCTCTCTGCGCCGCTCGCAGCGTCAAACTCTGGCCCGTCCCGTCCAGACTCGACGTCGATTCCTCGCTTCGGCCGTCACCATCCCAACTCCGCCACAGTGCCAGAACCAGATCCAGTCATTTTCATAGAGAGGTAAGCTTCGCAATGCTCGAGTCCTTGTACCGCTCCAGACCGATCCCCCAACAAGAGTCCCAAGGCCAAGGCGCTTTGGCGCTCGCTCGCACGTCCGCAGTCAGCAGCAGCAGCAGCACCAGCATCATCATCAAGCAATCAGATCAGCACTACCAAGTACTGTTGTGACCTTCTGGAGAGCTCTACTGGCAGCACCGCCAGCCAGTGGCCGAGCAGTACCCGGACCGTTCATGGATCGTCCATGGACGGGTTCAGTGGATTCGGGTCGCAGTGGGCGCGGCGCCGTTGGGCCTTGCATTCAAGCGCATCCTTCTGCTAGAGCTTCTCCTCGAGCCCGCATTGCTTGCTTGCTTGCAAGCTGCTTGTGGGCTTCAGGCTTTGCTTCGTGTTCCTTGATTGCTTGCTTCTTGGAGGATTTTATTGCTCTGCTTTCTTGGTCCCTGCGAAGCTGCTACATGCTGTGAGACTGCGACGTGCGTCCATGACACCAAGTTTCCATTCCTTGCTTGCCCCATCAGATCCTCTCCTCCACTTCAAGTCTCAAGTCTCAAGTCTTAAGTCTCAAGTCTCAAGCTACATTGCAACCCCTCGCTCCCTTGCTTATTTGATTCCTCGCTACTTCGATACTTCGATCCCTCGATCCTCCCCCTCGATCCTCCCCTCGCTCCCCTCGCCTTGCCTCGCCCGTCTCCCTTCATTCCAAACTACGTCGACGGTGGCTTCCCACAACAATCCCCCGCGCCCGTCATCCCCGCTGACAACTCCTCCCAGCCAACCACCCACCGAAGCCCTACTCCCATTGTTCGACGACAACACCACCCTCTCCAACAACCTACGCTTCGTCCTCCCGTTTCGCCCTCGCCCTCGACACGATTGAATCGTGCGTGCCTCGTGACCAGCAACTTGCGACTTGTTCAGATCCGCCGCCCTCGTCTCTCTTTGCGCACGCGCATCTTCTCGCAGTCCATCACAACTCCGCTGTTGATCGTTGATTCTCTTGGATACGCCTCCGAGTGTTAGGTGACAGAAGGACGGACCCTCGCAAAAATCACCCGGCGGCCTGGACCATCGCCCAATGGTCTGAACAAACTTCGACTCTGAGCGGTAATCGCAATGCTGAGCGGTCAAACCAGGCGAGTCAGTCTTCAGGTGGCTCCCCTGGCTATTGCCAAACCACAAACAATCTCGGACGGCAATGTTTTGTCGTACCAAGAACAGAACACCAATCCCTACTCGCAAGCACAGATGACGCCCCCGACCACCCCCAATGGCTCGCAGGAAGACCTCACCCCGCTATACAGCCCTCCGCCTGTCTTCTACAACTTCCTGCGCGCCTTCTACCCTTTCCACCCCAGCTATGCCATGTCCGACTCGAGCGTCACTCTGCCGCTGAGCGAGGGCGACGTTATACTGGTTCACTCAATACACACCAACGGCTGGGCCGACGGCACTCTGCTGGTATCGGGCGCGCGGGGTTGGTTACCCACTAACTACTGCGAAGCCTACGAACCCGATGATATGTGTAGTTTGCTAAAGGCTCTTTTGAACTTCTGGGACCTGCTTCGAAGCACGTCCGTTAATGACAAGGAGATTTTTGGAAACCAGGAGTTTATGAAGGGTATAATTGCTGGAGTGCGATTTTTATTAGTAAGTCCAATCTTGAACTCCAATGCGTATCGTTGCATGCAAGTGCCTAATTTCCTCATAGGAGCGAACGAATTCTCTAAACAGAGAATCCGCCATTGTCCAAAGGAGCGATGCCCTTCGGAGGTGTCGCAAGTCACTTCTTTCCGAGCTGTCATCGCTGGTCAAGACGGCTAAGCGACTGCAAGAATGCCAAAGGCCAACCTCTTTCAACCCCATCGAGGATGTCAACGACATTGTCGATGAGATGATCCTAAAGGCCTTCCGCATTGTGACAAAGGGAGTCCGCTTCATGGATGTTCTCGAAGATGACCGAAGATCTCGAGCTCCTAGCTCCATTACCGTTATGGCCACCGTTGTTGAAGAGTCATTGGTTCCTCCGACGCCTCCCGCTGACCAGTCCGGCTTCGAGGACCAGGCCCAACGGCCCATCAACGACACTGATTCACAGGCGGCCACTAGCGTTGCTACCTCCGAGTCCAGTGAAACCACCCAGGCATCGACTGCCATCTTCAATAAGCGATTGTCGTCGCTGGGCTCGCCCGTAGGTCATAGTTCACACAGGTTATCGCAGGGGAACATGGCGCAAGTAAATCGCCTGTCGGCGAGCATCTCACATCGCGTGTCCTTGGCCGGGCCCTCACCTCTGTCTCGCGCGCAGCATCTTGTCTCGGAACGCCTGAACCGCAGCCACGATTCATTCTTGTCACACCTTGGATCCTTTATCGGCCGCCTGCACCTTCAATCGCAATCGCGACCAGAGCTTGCCTCAGCAATTAAGCAGTCTGCGTTGTCCGGAGGCGAGCTACTGGCCGTTATTGATGGAGTGTGCGACCACACCAACTCTACATCTGACTCACTTACTTTCGCGCGGGGGACCATGTTTGAGCGCATCCAGGATCTTGTATTCTCGGCCCGGGACACTCTCATCAATGCGGCATCTGAAGAGGCCGATATGATTATGCCCCAGGACAACAGCTTGCTGCTAATGTCTGCCACTGGCTGTGTGAGGGCAGCGGGTGACTGCGTTGCCAAAGCTAGGGCAGCCATTGAGCGTATCGGCGACTTCGAGTTTGAGCTAGAGAGCCACAGTCTCGGTATCGATCTAAGCGTGCTTGACGTCATGTCCGACGAACGGTCGAAAACACCGTCAGTCGCCGATCCTTCGGATATCGTCGACAATAGCGATTCACATCGGACTTCGGACCCTGCCCCTCCTCGACGGTCGACCATTGTGGCCATCAACAAGCCACTTCCCGATGTGCCCCAGACAGCCTCTCCTACCGAGGAGCATGCCCCTCATAACCTCTCCCCCGGCTCCTCTCGGCCTTCATCGCCCAACGAGGACAATCTATCCAGCATGGCTTCCTCTGTCTCTTCCATCCGACCTTCCCTCCCCCCACTACCAAAACTCTCAACTACCCTCCTCCCCAACGAAGAATATAGCCCGGTCGACAACCCTAGTCACGACCAGGACTTCCACTCAAACTCCCGCTACGACAGCATCATAGCCTCCAGCGCGGGTAGCAGCACTACCTACCTCAGCCGGGACTCCGAGGCCAGCATGGTCTCCCAGACGTCTACTCGGGCTACAACGCCAGATCACACCCTCGTCCCCCGGAACCAACCTTCTATGTCAGACTTGAGCACTGCCGGAAGCTCCTCACTCACGGAAGAAGTCGACGAAGTTGAGTCGCGACTGATGGAGAAGACCTTTGCGCACGAGCTCATGTTTAACAAGGAGGGCCAGGTCACTGGTGGCTCTTTGCAAGCGCTGGTTGAGCGTCTGACGACACACGAATCTACACCTGATGCCATGTTCGTCTCTACCTTTTATCTTACCTTCCGCCTCTTTTGCACTCCTACACGGCTAGCGGAGGCTCTTGTTGAACGCTTTGAGTATGTGGGCGAGTCTCCGAGCATGTGCGGGCCAGTTCGATTGAGGGTATACAATGTCTTCAAGGGCTGGCTCGAAACCCACTGGAGAGACCAGGCCGATCGACAGGCACTGATGATCATCATGCCTTTTGCCGAGGTTAGGCTTTCATCAATTCTCCCGTCTGCTGGCCGACGACTGTTGGAGCTGGCCACACGTGTCTCTGGACACGGCCTGCTTGTTCCCAGGCTTGTGTCGTCAATGGGCAAGACCAACACGTCAATTGCTCAATTCATCCCAGCGGATACCCCAGTGCCCCAGCCGGCTATCAATAAGAGCCAGCAGAATTTGCTTAACTCATTCAGGAGCGGTGGCACCCTACCTACCATTCTCGACTTTGACGCTGTTGAGCTCGCGCGTCAATTGACTATCAAGCAGATGACTATCTTCTGCTCGATCTTGCCCGAGGAGCTTCTGGCTTCTCAGTGGATGAAAAAGGGCGGTATCGATGCTCCCAACGTCAAGGCTATGTCCTCCTTGTCCACGGATCTCTCCAACCTGGTAGCCGAGACCATTCTTCAGTATCCCGAGATCAAGAAGCGCGCTGCTGTCATCAAGCAATGGATCAAGATTGCGCAACAGTGCCTTGATCTTCACAACTACGACGGGCTCATGGCCATCATCTGCAGCTTGAACAGCAGCACTATCAGCCGCCTCCGCAAGACCTGGGATGTCGTATCCCCGAAGCGGAAGGAGATGCTTCGATCGCTTCAAGCGCTCGTGGAACCCTCTCAGAACAACAAGGTCCTGCGGACTAGGCTTCACGATCACGTCCCCCCCTGCCTACCGTTTCTGGGCATGTACCTGACTGATCTTACCTTTGTCGACATCGGCAACCCGGCGACGAAGCAGATGTCGCTGGGCCACGATTCAGACGAAGACGGCTCCTCCGGCATTACTGTGGTCAACTTTGACAAGCATACGCGTACGGCCAAGATCATCGGCGAGCTACAGAGGTTTCAGATTCCCTACCGATTGACGGAGCTTCCGGATATGCAAGAATGGATGACGGCCCAGATCAAGCGGGTTGGTGGGAGTGAACCAGGCAACGTACAAGTCAGCTACTACCGCAAGAGCCTGTTGCTGGAGCCTCGGGAAACAGCCAGCCGCATTCCCGTTGAGTCTACTTCTGCCCTCGGCAGTGTTCCAACCCGAAACGACTTGTTCGGGTGGATGTCTCGCGACCGTAGCGCCCAAACACCTACACCAACGCAAGTATGAGTCGACGTGTAATCGTACGCATACTTACCTACCTTATCATACCTCCACGACCCAGCTCCAAATCGGGTCAACAGAACGATTTACCAATACTCACTTTGGCGCACATATCATCCGTTCGTAACTACATTCGTCTTTGATACCCTATTTCTTTTTGGTCTTGTCTGCAGATCGGAAACATTGTCATGTCCCTAATGACCACTATATCCATCGATCCATCGGCGTTATTCACATTTGGACTACTTTTCACTCTTTTTCGAGGTTTCACACATGGGCGCGAGGCGAATCTGAAGCACGAGCGTCCTACACATTCCAAACCTGGTACATCATCCTCACGAAACTTGGCAACGGAAGATGAACAGAGCCATCTTCGACTTGTCATCGCCACAACCATCACCATCACCATGATCATCATCAGAATATCCGAAGACGATGCGAGAGGATGACGAGGGGGCCCTGGAAAGGCCGCGAGGAGGAGTTGGAATTAAACCCTCTTGGCACCCTCTCAGTATCATCCTCGACGCATCGGCTCGCTTCTTCGTTCAGGGTACAATCAAAACCTAAATGATCATTCTCTCACTGTTTTCTTTATTTCTGTGCTCCATCGGTAGCTTCGTTGCGTCTTCTCCTGCGGGAGACGGATGGGGGCGTTAAATCGGCTCAGGACAGGTTGGGATGGGACACAAAACTCGGGGTAAAGGGGCGCTGGCGGTTTCGGAAAATTTCGAGGGAATTCTGTGTTTTTTCGTGTTTGTCTGTAAACCTGACTCTGAGAGATAGGACTATGCCTGGAAAAAGGCATGCCTCGCTCGGCATCCTGTACCCAACCCCCCGAAACAGTTGTCTGCGCCTCATGTAATTGTTGTTAGATCCCTGATCAGTCAATGTTTTGGGATGGGTCCCGTTGGATGGGCACCAGAGGTGTGTGATGATAGAACAGATGAAACAAATCAGACTTTCTGTCTTTGAAACTTGAACGCGTCGAATGGCTCTGGTGTTGATGTGAAGGAGATTACAATCTAGCAGCAGTACCGATACGAATATTCGTATGGAGGAAATGTCACTTTAGGGACCTCCAGTGAGGCGCTGGGGACTAGACAATTGTCCTCAACCCAAGATTTGACACCATCTCAAATACTTAGTCCACAACTCAGCCTCGGCTGTCCATTAGCACGAACAGACACTTGGTTAGTGAACCATTTGGAAAATTATCAAGAACAACGTAAATCCGTAATGTTTTAGCTAGCTATCCGTAAACCTTTGGTATCGACCATCCATCCACTCCCTTTCTCGACGTCGCCCTTATCGTCAATTCAATATGCAACCCTTCCGCGGGCGCCAGAGTATTCAAGACTCGCCGTCAATCTTCTTACCCACGCGCAACGCAATAACATCCTCCATTGTCTCATCGCTGAATCGGAGGTCCTCCTCGACAGAGACGGTGTCCTTGATCCTCAGAAAGATGACGGGAGCTGCGATGAGAAGCGATGCAGCAAGACATCCCCATGTAGCACCGAAAATGGTGTTGTAGTCTTTGCCCATGCCATCCATGCGCCAGAAAATGGCAGCACCGGCTGATTGGATTCCTGTGATGAAACATGTCAGATGAAGCACCGTGGAATGCGAGTTTGGTTAGAGATGTGGTACTGACCTTTGTAGAAACCAGCAAAGTTGGCAGTCTTGCGGCCAGAGTTGGAGAGAGCACCCATGTACCAGTAGATGCACGTCTGCCACGCAGCATCGTAGAAGCCGTAGAAAAAGTAGAGAAACATGGGGCCGATGAACTTCTTGCCGCCGTTGGTCCAGTCGATCTTCTTATCCTCAAATGCTTTGCTCGTGGCAACCTCACGCGACACTTGATCCTTCTGCCAGGCATATCCGCCACCCCAGACAGCAAAGGTCAGCAGAAACAGAGCGACCAAAGACGCCTTGGCACGCACGCTTCGACGCAAACTATGAATATCGAGGGAGTAGCCAAACACGAATGCACCGAAGATCTGGGCAAGCCAGTAAAGCAGGTTATTCAGGGCGCGGGTGCGGACGTTGAAGTGCGCACCGTTCATGCCGTTGTTCTGGTAGGTAGTGAATATGTTGGACGAGAAGAACATGGGGAAGAGCATGAAGATCCAAGGGGAGTTGTAGAGAGTCTCCCAAAGGCCCTTGATCTCGGTGCTCCAAGACGGGTTCTTCATCAGAATGACCTTGGTGTTGTCTTCACGGATTACTTTGTCGGCGTCGACGAGAAAGAGGCCGAGAATAGCACCGAGGAACATAAGGATGATGAATGCGGCGTAGGTGCCGTCGGTAACAGGGCCTGAGGTCTTGTTGATGTTCTGGGCTAGAGGAATCTAGGGGGAGAGTGTTAGTTGGGGGTTTATGCGCAGTTGATATTGAATGAACTTACCAGAGAACCAATGACGGCACCCAAGTTGAAAATCATCCAAAACCAAGAGATGTATCGACCCTTGCTCTCCTCGGGAGGGTAAGACATCATAATGGCGCCCTGGGCAGTCCATAACAGGCCAGCGCAAACACCAAGCAAAGCACCAGCGAAGATGATGAAGCCAATGTTCTCCGTGTGGGAGTAGCAGAGGAAAGACGCAGCATAGACGCAGTACCCAAGACCACCAAGAGCGAGGGTTAGACGCAGGCCAAGTCGGTTGGCAAAGGTTCCAGCGAAGAATCCCACGACGGCAAAGGTGCTATAGAGAGCGGTATTGGCGTGATCCTGCGCCGTGGCATCGACCTGGCCTCCGCCGCCGAGACCGCCCAAAGCATTGAACATGCCGGGGCAGAGGAAACAGACGATCGACACCATGAAGAGCTGGACCTTGGGCGAGGCATACCAGAGCTCGGTGCCGAGAAGCTTGTGGCCTTTGTATAGCCATCCTCTGGGGCGGTCGGTGTAGTACTCGCCAGTGCTCACATCGGAACCGCGGTGGGCGTTGATGGAGACCTCGTGGTTTTTTCTTCCTTGAGACATGGCGATGAGTGTTGGTGGTGGTGATGAAGAACTTTGGAAGAGGTTACCAGGACCGAGGAAAGATATTGGGAAGACTGAAGGGTTTAGTACTACCACAAACTGTCCTAAGGATAAGGCTGTATGATAGTAGCGGAGAGGTGGCGATGAGTGAAGAGTGGGCTATAGCTGAAGAGAGTGTTGACTAGGTTCCCCAAAGTAGTCTGCCTTATATGAAGATAAGTGAGGGTCTGAGATGAGCCCGGGCCAAGACGATGGTAGAAGTGGGTTGTTTGCAAGGTAGCAGCTAGGAGGTTTCAGACAAGGTTACTAGCCGAGTGGTAGATACCCGTCAAACGGTAGATACCAGGTGCCTGCCCGGTGCCGGTTGGTCGGTTAAGGTAGTGGAGGTTTTGATAGCAGAACAAGGTAGTTCGGCAGGGAGTGAACGTGAAGTCGAGGTGTTAGTCGTAGCAGCAGCAGCACTTGAGCCGATACAAAACGGGACGGACAAGCAGAAGTAGAACGAAAATTTAAGTTACGTGACAGCCGAACGCGGGGAGGAAGCCAGAGAGCGTGAGAGAGGTCGATGGAGGTGTAGGAGCCACGGACAACGATGCCCAAGGCCGGATGGGCAAGGGGTGATTGGCCGGTGAGTTAAATCTTGACCGTTGGTCTTAGTGAACGATGGATGGTTAGATGGACGGAGTGACTGATCGATGGACAGGAGGCTTACTGCCAAGGCTTCCTAGGCGCACTTCGTAGCCCGTATATTCCGCCAAGTCGCGTGTGTTTTGGAGGCTTGGGCTAAGAAAGGCACGATGTCACGAGTAGAGACAAGTTCATGATAGAGTATGAATCGATTGCATGTGAGGAGCAAGGAGCAACCATCAAGAGATAGAGGGAACAAGATAGGACACAGATAGATCAGATACGTAGATGCGTAGAGTAGAGTCGGAAGCAATACTAGTAAGGTAGTTAATCAACTATAGTAATGTAGGACAGAGATCAATACTTGGCAAACAGATGGATTCAGTCGGTCAGCCACTATACTTCACACACGCCTGAGATCCTCTGTATGATATAAGTCTGTTCGCGCACACAATAGCGCTTCTTGAACAGCTAGACAGAGTCTAGAACTTGACGACTAGGACGGACAGGACCGAAATACCTCAAAGAGCACCCACCATGGGTTGCCCCTAGGGCTGAACATGGGGCCGGGGACCCGGGACAGACCCGGGATTTCAGATCCATAGGGCCTGGAAGCGAAGCAGCGAAGTCATGAGCCTGGACTTGTTTGTTGCTTCGTATATGGCACCAGCACAAGGCATGGACAACTGCGATTGTCGTCGAGGTGTCGAGCCAAGATTGCCAGGGGTCTGCCTATTCGGACTAACTCTGCTTCCTTCTCAGCCGTACGACCCATGACTAGATGATCCCTACTCTAGATGCGACGGAATACAGTGTGCTAGCATCCATGAATGTAACGTGTCCTTCCTAACTGGGCTTGGCCAATGCCGTGTGAACGACTGCACCTTGGATATCGGGGCTCTTGATTAAGGTACGTATTCTGTTGGCTGCACCTCGATTAGCCTTTCGATCTGTATCTACCTCCCTTGTTCCCCTGCACATGATCCAAGCCTGCATTGCTTTGGATAGCTCTTGACGCTCCAGACTGCTGGGGATATGGAGTGACGAGTTCCCATATTGTTTGAGATGTTTACTTACTTTCCCCATCATATCTCCGAGAGTATTATGCCATTGTCAAGAAGCAACGAGGGCATCACCAGTTGCAGCTCTTGAACGGGGATTCGCCCTCATGAGCCTAAACCCTGGCTTGACTGGACATGAGCATCCTAAGTACGCCGATTAACGTCTGGAGAAGCCGTTGCGGCCATCAAAGATTTAGCTAGGTAGTAAAACTCGCCCACGAAATAATGCCCTTTCTAGCCGCATGTTTTGTCATGTGCCTTCAGTTTGGGTAACAGGACAATGACACAAGCATCTCCGATTGTTTCAGCGCTTTGAGAACTTAGCCACATCTCAGCCCCTTCTCCAAATCTCCATCGGCAGTCACGCCACAAACCCCCGGGTAACTGAGTAATTCTGGCTTCCTGATTGGCTCGGTCGAGATCGGGCTTGGCATCTTTCCAGAACAAGCTTACTTCGGCTCTCCGGCCCCAGAACGCCTTTACCACCGAGCAGCCGGCTTTGAAATCCGCCATGAACCCTTACATCACCGCACCTCAATAACCCGTTCCTGAGGAATCCTCCATGATACGAACGAAATGTTCGCTTCTCGCTCCGTGACCAGAGTCGCCCTGCGCCGCGGTTGCTCTGCAGCCCGCCATTTCTCTTCCTCCAGACCTGTCGCAATCGCCTATCACTCCTACGCCTTGGCCACCTCACCCAACGCGCCGCCACCGAGGAACGATGACGGTCCGGAGACATCAATAACGATACCGAATCCTCTTCCCAAAGTTCACGAGACACGGCCGCCGACTCAGCAACTGCTGAAGCAACAATTGCAGTCGGAGGAGCCATCTGCGCGACCCGCACAGCCGGCCTTAAAAACATCGTCACCAACCCCTCCCAAGCTCAGCGAAGCAGAAGCACAGAAGCCCAAGGCCGTTCGCCCACGATCCAAGCTACGCGCCCGCAAGGCGGCCATGAAGTTGACGCCATCAGCGGTGGAACAATTGCGGACACTGCTCGATCAGCCGGAACCCAAGCTGATCAAGGTCGGAGTGCGCAACCGAGGCTGCAGCGGGCTGGCCTACCATCTCGAATACGTGGATAAGCCTGGAGCTTTTGACGAAGAGGTGGTTCAAGACGGCGTCAAAGTGTTGATCGACAGCAAGGCGCTGTTCAGCATCATTGGGAGTGAGATGGACTGGGCCGAGGACAAGCTGAACCAGCGTTTTGTTTTCAGGAATCCTAATATCAGTAAGTTGCAGCAGCCTGGGTATACCTTGGAAAGTAGATGCTAATAAATTCACAGAGGAAGAGTGCGGCTGTGGCGAGTCCTTCATGGTATGAGACCATGAGAGGCGTTTGCTCATCGTGAACAGCAACAAAGGTGGACTAGAGGTCCAGGCGAGAAATTTACAATAACGAGATGATACCGATGACGGTTGTAGACAAAGCAACGTCCAAAGACAAAGGACGCCACCTCTGTCTGACCTACCGTTGGAGACTTGGAGGTTTAGGCCTCAGATGGATACTCTCAAGGCGCACTATGAGAACATCTTGGCTTAGATGCCTTGCATCATGAATATCGGCAGTGGCCAGCCGAGCGGAGAATGCGAACATGGTCCGGCATAAACTGGCGTTCAGGGGATAAAACGGAATGGAATAAAAGACTCCGCAGATGCGGAATATATGAATATACCAGTACACTTACTTGTACATAGCGCTCAACCGACCAGAAGCATTGTATCGTCCTTCGCCAGTGAAAAAAAATCAAATAGACGCTCAAGTGCCGATGCGTGCAACGTGTTAGATTAACGGAAAGGAAGCCTTGAAGCTCGAGATGCCCTTCTCTATGGCTGCCGTAAGGTTTGCAAGCTGCATTACATATCGGCATCAACCGCCTCCGTCACATGATCTCGCGTCAGGACCATCGCGACCTTCATGTGTTGCTTTGGAAGTCTTCTCCCCGCCACGCCCTTGCGCATGACAAATGACGAAGACAGCGCTTTTAAAGATGTGCCTTTACAACGGAAATTCTGCTGTATCCTCTGACCTTGCATCGCTTCGAACTCCTTGACAACTTATCAATTTTCTTGCGACTCAAATCCCAACAGCAGTGCCCAATCTAGTGAGACTAAGACGTTTCCTACTATGACAGCAGTCACAAAGCGACCAGCAGCGGAGGCTCTTGAAAGCAGCACCCGCAAGCTGCGTAAGCAACCTGCCATCGTGGATACCAAATCCGTCACCTCCTCGCCCAAAGTCGTCCTCCCCTCGCATCATCAGCTCGCCGTCATCGCCGCCTCCCTCCGCACGCCCTTCGAGAAGCGCGTCTGGAGCCTGCTCTGCCAAATCCCGCCCGGCAGCTTCAGCACGTACGGGCTGCTGGCCGCGCACATGGGATCGTC